>JAWZYV010014288.1:0-113618 GCA_038373885.1 Cheiracanthium punctorium
TCTATGTTTTTCTGTGTAATATATACCATAAAAATTGGGTAGTCAAAATAACTTCCACTAAAACTATTCAAACACAACTATATATTTAATAATTTTCTCAAATAAATGCCATGCACCTCCGTACGGTCAAAATGAAGCTTGCCCAAGTAATTAGTGATTAACTCCAAACTTGATAAAAGCGGCGAGTACATACAAATCACTAATAAGCTTTTTGATTTATAATATGAGCCAGAAACTCAATAAACTGCGACAAAATTAAAGGTGGGAAATTTTAATAATTTCGGATGACACAAGACTCAATAAATTAGCTCCGGCCGCCTGGAGTCTCTACAAAATGAACCTGATTCAGAGCGCACTTAATTTTAAACTAGTAACGACTGACAAGCACTTCAAAAATCTAATACTTTGCAAATTAACAGCGTGAAGCATGGCTTTATACGAAGGTCGTATCACGTAAATTAGGTTTAATTTCACCTTTCGCAGTTTGTAATAAGTGCGCCTGAATGCACTTCAGAAATATTAAGCATAATAAGGATTTCTTTGAAATTTGGTTGTAAGTGTAGTTTTAGCAAAATTATATATTCCTTATATCATTTAAAGGAACAATAATTGTGGACTACGCGAACTATGCAATAAGTATGTTTTCTTTTAGCGGTGAATTATTCACTACTTCCACTATTATTCACTACATTTTCTTTTTTTTTTTTCAAATAAAAACTTGTAGAACAAAAATTAATAGTTTTCTTTCATGGTAAATACTTCATAGTTAGAATTAGGGTAATTTAACGCTTTCGAAATCTTTTTGGAACTAACTATCTTGCATTTTTTTTGCAATACAGCTTTCCTCACTTTTCAAACCAACTGAAATTTCACTGTTAGTGTGAAAAAGTTCCAAAAAAGCAGCACTGTGTTTGAACTTTTATAAATGTAGTTTCGAAAAACAAAGTACGATCTCTTTTGTTTTAGGAAATAAGGTAGATAGGAGGTTAGGAACCAATCGAAAACTATGCTATAATGTTGCCACTTTAAATAATTCCATTACAGGAAAGTTTAATTTTTCAGATTGGTTAGTTATAAATCTTTATTAAAAGTTTGTTTTTCTCTTATGTGTTCTGGGATTTTTAACGCTTACTGGGCTCGTAGTCAAACTTCTGTAAATTATTGAGTTGATAATATGGCGTAACTGTTTATGTTGTTAATGAAAATATTTGTAGTATTATTACCTTTTTACAATATTTGGTTTTAGCTATCTTTCTTAACCCTTTAACGCGCAGTGTTCTCGCTCTGGGAACACCAAACTTTGATTTTTTGACTGTTGTCAGTCACGAAGAATAGATTTGATTTCTATAAAAATAGTTGCGGGTGACATAGCTCCACGAGAATCCTTTACTTTTTAGCACGTCATTTCCCGTAAAAAAATTTTCACGATTATTTTTAACAGCTGGATAGCTGAAAAAAGGGCAGCCGTTGCCATCGCTCGACTTAACTACCAGCAAGATGGCGGACGATCGAAACGTTCGTCGCGTGCCACAGATCTAGAGACCCTTTTTTGACGTAGCTGGCTGTCACAGTCAGCTCTAGATCTGTGAAACGTTCTAGATGTGTGAAAGTGCAACGCCTGCCCTTTTTTCAGCATTGGGAAAGGGTTGCGCCTCAAAGGGTTAATTAGTTTTTAAAAATTAGTTGACTCTGAAATTTCTCAGGCAAGTTGACAAACGCATTATAATTAGCCCAATTTATACTGTATCAGAAATTTGCGAACCATTGTTTAGTAAAAAGAATACTATTTAAAGTTCATGCATATCAAAAATACTTGATTTAAGTGATTCATATATTTTATATTTATGCATTATTGACATAAAATATAGTCAGCCTGCTTGATGGAATAGCCAGTATGCTACGCAAATTGATTCTAATAAGCAGTTTAATCCATTCCGGGGTTCACACTAACCCATATATCCGGCGGTTCACACTAACTGATTATCACGTTTTGATATATTGGAAATTTATTACAATAAGCGGTATATTCCTTTAACCGATATTTTTCTTAGCGGGTTACCAAGAACATTCATCAATGATATTATTCAGGACTCTTCAGTTATTGCCTCTTTAAAGAGGTTACTTATTTTGAGAAAAATAAACTGACAAAGAGACATATTTCTAAGAGTCATTTACTGTAGAAGTTTTGCTTCAGCCAAATAAATGTAGATATTGATTACTTCGAAACAAAACATGATAATTTAATATCAAATCTCGAGAAATCTATTAGTTTGCCCTTATACTGGTAAACTTACAGAAAGTAACTGATAGAGAAAACAGAAATCTTTGAAATTTTTTATAAATATTGAAGTCGCGAAGTTCATTTTCTACTTTGCCGAGACTAAAAGTTTTCCCGGTCGATATGTGGGTCGTTTGCATTGATTACATAAGCAAAGTATCAACTTACGTCACATAAAAAGTAAAACATTTAGTTTGATAAGCGTGTTTCTTTCAATGGAGAAAGCAAATAACGTATCTTATTCTAGATATCTTGAACTCAGTTATTTTTTATTAAATAAAAAGATTAAGTTTTAAAAATTTGTTTTACTCAATTATGTGTGTGTGTGTGACTATTATTTTTTTCTATTACAACTTTCCCAAATCGCTAAATATAAAATATTTTAATTGATTTTTGCAACGCGCACTTAACACTGTTATATTGGCTTCAGTGTAAAAACGTAATATAGTAACTGTATACCCATCTTGCAAAATAATTTAAATACCTCATTAAAAACCGCATAAAGTTCTGTACTTGGCATAATAGTTATATTTATAAAATGATTTTTTTACGTGGAATGTATAAGTATATTGATCAAAACAAAGCAAAAAGAAATCATTTCAATTCATTTTGTAAATGACTTTCAAAAATGTAGCTAAAACAGTTTAGGCTTTATATTGGTTTTTCGGTTAGATGCACAAGAAATACAAACATTTAGTTTCCAAGTATTATTTTTAGTATATTTTGGAAAAATAAGCACGTAACTTTTGAATAAATGTACGATTTTCTAAAGTTCCATTTTTTTATTTTAAGCTCTGGCTATTAAAGGTTATTTAACACTCACTTATCTTATTTTTTAAGCAAAGGCTTAAAATAATTAATCAGAATTTAAGTTACGCTCTAGATATGTTGGAGGAAGGTATGTTAATTCTTTTTATTTCAAAGGCTGTAAAAGGATTTCTGCATCATAAAAATAGAAGTAAAATTTTAAGAAAAATCCTAGCATAAATCCTAGCGTGTCTAAACATTAAAATGAAACCAATTCTAAAACAAATTCTTTTATAATTTAAAAGATTAATTAATGTACACTTAGTATGAGATCTGAATAGTTTACTTCTGTTCTATAATCTAAAGATACTTAATATTATTTTTGATAAAGTGCACGTTAAATATATTCTAGTCGTTTTCATTACGGTATAATATAAGCATTTGAAAACTGTCAGGATTATTTTAAAATAATGATGATTTTTTTTGGATATCGGTATGGTTAAAATTTTTATACTTGATTTTCGGTAATTTTCAAGGAGCATAAAAGAAATTGTTTTCATGAATTCGTGAAAAATCCCAAAACAAAATTATTAATATTCTGTAAAAAGTTAAGCTGTTGCAAAATATAGACATGCTGTAAAATAAGTGACACAGTTGAACTGACCAAAAAAACCCATGAAGTATTAAAACATTAAAATACAATTGCAAATGTAATTTATGGTTTAGTGAAACAGCAAGTGTTTTGAAAAAACCTCACTGAGTCGATTCTCAGAAGAAGAGTAATTTAAGATCTGCTTTCTTATAAAAAGCAAGCTCAAGACCAGGCTTAACTAGACAAGTAATTAAAATCAGAATTATATATGATGTTCATAAATTTTTACTAGCCACAATGACATCATCCAGAAAAATTTTTTTTTAAAGATAACAGTCTTGAAAATACTCAACCGTTTGAATTAAGAAATGGAAGATTAAAACCATTAAAGCCTAGGTCTTCTCTTTAAGAATGCCTGAAGCAAGACCTCCTCTCAAATAAGTACCACAATCAATTCGTCCACTACATAGATAATGTTTGATGATGCTGATTAAATATGCAATAATATCTGATGCTCATAAAATTTCATTAATCACAATAACAACATCCAGGAAAAAAAATTGTAAAGATAACAAAGAATGTGGTAAAAACTCAACAATCGAAATTTGCAGTTGGTGAAGGAAGAACTGGAAAGTACAAAGCCATCTGAGCCCAGGTCTTGCTTTGAAGAACGGCTGTGTCAGGACCTCGTTTTCAATAAGCACAAAACGCACTTAGCTCACTGCATACATGCTGTTATTTCGTATATTCATCTTGTGCTGTGAAAAGCTTTTTCTATCAAAATGGTATAGGCCAGCGTTTCTCAACCTGTGGGGCGCGACCCCCAAGGGGGGCGCAGAGCATTTGCAGGGGGGGCGCGAGAGAAAAACCAGAGAGCAAGTAGTGATGCATGTTTTAAAAAAATTCATCTTATTTATCTTCATTTTTACTCAAAAATATATCCATTTTCGCTTAAAACTTTCATTCAAACTTTACTGATAACATTATTTTGTAGAAAATTCGATTAAATATTCATTGTTAAAGGTTAAAAATCTGAATGTATGCTGAAAAATGCGAGGGGGGGCGCCACAGTAAGTTAGCCTTTGTTGGGGGGGGGCAACGTTAAAAAGGTTGAGAACCGCTGGTATAGGCGATAATCTGCTATTTGTGAGCTATTCATTTTAAGTTGAAAGAAACTGTGCATGAAAGGATAGACGGCAGTTTGACGAGACTATATCTGCTTCATAACCCTTGACCATAGCCTGAAATGAACTAATTGCCTCATCGATGAGAAAAATTTTAGAATATCTCTTTACAAACTGTATTTACAGATTGTAACAAACAATAAAATTTACATCAGATATAAACTTTTCTGAAAACTTCCTTAAACATTAAATAGAATTATATGCATCTAGCAAAGTATTACATATTTAAGAAATTTTTTAGTTTCATTACTTGTATAGGTTTGTTGTTTATTGCTGTATACAATACAGAAGTTTTTTAGTCCATGACATAACTAGATTATGTCCGGCAGTGATCCAATGGCTAAAATCCGTTCCCATAAGAACACGGAAAGTGAAGCAGCATCGGCAAGGCCACTGCTCGGGAGGGTGGATACCTCTCTCGTCTGAGCGGCTGTAGGACCGTGTAAAAGGGTGACATTTCAGTTTTTCATTTGGGGGTTGAGATTTGATTTATTAAAACCCAGAATATTCAATAAGTGAAATGTTTGTAAAATTTGGGGAGTGAATGCGCCATCTCAGCCCCCTATTTGCTGCCCCTGTTCGTGTTCTTTTATGGCAGCTGGTGCACGTAAAATATGTTCTTGGCTTCAATGGCCTCCATCTTCATACGATATCTCTAGGGTCGCTGATTTCAGGTACAAGGTATCACATCTGGAATTGGTTTCAAATTTAGAACTAGTCCGGCTAAGTCGGACTTCCTCCCTCTGGGCCTCTTTCGCCCTTCACCGTTTTACACTAGATCCGGCATCGCTTTGCGGTTGCAAAAGGGCTCTAGAAAAAACAACTCTAGTTTATTTTAAGCTGTTAGCATTAACCTCGTGAATTTTTTTTTTTCGTATTACAAACTTAAAGTGCTGTCTAGACTCTAGAGGGAGCTATATTTAGATGTGGATACTATTAGTGAGAATGAACAACTGCTCAGAACAAAAAAAAATTATATATAACTTAACGCTATGCAATTACTTTTATGGGAGTTTTTCCGTTAGATGCTTAACAACCGTTTTGTGGTTCAAGGAAATTCAATCGAAGCTTGTCTTTTGTAGATTCAGATTTCAGATTTTTATGGATTTGGCTACCGACCTTTCGGGTTTGCGAAATTGTTTTGTACTTACCCTAATTTACGTCTTCGCCTTCAAGGGAAAAAGCCAGCCAGCCTGTACGAAATACATCTTTTTATTATTTTTCCTGAGTTTCATGATTTCCAGCAAACAGTTTGACAAGTTGACCATTTTTTACGGTTCAATATTTAATTGTTCTTGGTTAAATTTTTATTTTTCCAATTAGTTAGATCGAGAAATTTCCTCAAGAAGGAGAAATGATAATGTCTGTAGTTTTGTCGGTTATTTTTAACTTGTAAACGTTTTCAGCTATTATTCTCAACTTTTTAATAGAGAAAAAATTAGTATCGGCTTCAAGACCAGTCCAAAGTGTTCACATCTGAAGATCCTTATTTTGAACAAGAAATTGTGGATTTATAAAACAGAGTTAGCTGTTTACCATTATGATTGCTGTTAAAACAATGCTTCAAGCGATTTCTAACTGAACGAGAAGTCCTTAATAAACACCACAAAATATTTTATCTCGCCAAGTGGAAACGTCTAATAGAAAATGATGGTTCTATAAAACAAAGATTAATTGCATTTATCTCCAATTTCATTCATAATTTGCAGCTATTAAGTGCAGCATAAGCTAATGTTCAGGAATTGCCCTTGCAGCAAGAATTTATTCAAAACTTTGATATAATAAAAAATTTTCGAATATAATCTGCAAAATACAACCTTATTCTTTAACTAACATTTAGTGCTTTTAGTAGTTTTTATTGTTGAATTTCATATAATTAATGAGTAATATTTTCCTTACTTTGAAAATTCTCAAAAGAGCGTTTACTAATTTTTTATTTCTTTTTACAAACAATGTTACTGCAATCACTACAACTGCATTATGTAATGAAATATAAAATGCATTTTCTAAACCTTTTCGTGAAATAACTCTTTGAAAAATAACTTAAGATATCAAAAACGTTATACGCATATTAATAGCCTTAAAGCATTCTGCTAAATTTTTTAAACAAAATTAAAAATAAGTGCCTTGAAACAATAAGAGATTCTACGACTAAACAAGTTCGAAACTTTAAATAAACTTTTTCAAGAGATGCAGGTTTAATCTAAAAGTAATACAGCATCGTACGTGCTAAACAATGATTTCGGTAAAGTTCTTCACAAGCTTTCCACCTCGATGTTAACTGCTTCTTAATGAGGCTTTACAGCTCAAAGTTTTATTCGGTTAGCAGAGAAACTTTAAAGCATCTTTTAACTTTGAAGAATAGAAAGGATACAGGTGTAATGAAAAGGAAAATCAGTTAAGAAGATGAAGTGACCGTAATTATCGGTAATATAAGTATAGGAAACCATTGAAGAGTGAAAAAACAGTGTATGATTTATGGTCTAAACTAATTAGGGACCATTAATCAATTAGGAAGTTTTTAAAAATTATTGAGCTTCTCTCAACCTTTTTATCGTTTCTAAATGAGGCATTACCTAAATGGTTGACCCATTTAGATGAATCTAAGCGAAAATTGATAAAAAGAATTGTTGTTAACTACACGAAAATTTGTAAATCTTAAAGAATTATCAGTGCTTTAGTTCATCAAGATTAAATTTTTGTTTTTATGTGACAGTTAGATACAAAACATACAGAACGCAACATTACAATATTGTATACTACTCAGCACTACTACAATGCCCATTCGGATGCTAATAAGTAATTCAAATGTTTGTTCTAAAAGAAAACTTTCCTGAGTTAACGTATAAATTCAATAGGGAATGTTGCTTATTTCTTCTGGTCCTGTGCTTAGCTTGAAATAATTCGGAATATCTTTGAAAAATTATACTGAAGTTTAAAATTCAATTCCCTAAGTTAATATGATAGAATGAAAACTACCCGTTTGCCTTGGATAGTTAAAAGTTATTCTATAGTGGGAGCGTGTTTAGTTTACTCAAATGTAAATGAGAATTCTTCTAGAACAAGAGAGCACTATATTAGCTCTTGTAGTTTTAATACATTTAAGTAATTTGTTCCTGCTTTAATTTTCCTTCTATTGTCACAGAAGCTAAGAAAATACCTAACAGTTTCCATTAATTTAATAAGTAATTCGGAGTTTTTCTTAAGAATGGTATATTTTATATATCACTCTTTATTTCAAAGAAATAGCCATAAAATTCTTGTAATGAAATGTAACACACACAAATACCTAAAACTCAATTATAGGACACTTTAAATGAAATTCACTAAGTAAGGTGGGCGATACCTTCCTCTTTTTTTTTGTTACATGTTCTTATGAAAAGTTATTTTCGAAATACTTGCTTCAAGATATAAAAAACGTCTCGCAGTGGTCTGGGCGATGATCTCCGTTCCCATAAGAGCATGGCAAGTGAAGCAGCATTCGGCTTGGCCAGTGCTTGGGAGGGTCCATTTCCTCTCGGTTCGTATCGGCTTCAAGACCAGTCCAAAGTGTTCACATCTGAAGATCCTTATTTTGAACAAGAAATTGTGGATTTATAAAACAGAGTTAGCTGTTTACCATTATGATTGCTGTTAAAACAATGCTTCAAGCGATTTCTAACTGAACGAGAAGTCCTTAATAAACACCACAAAATATTTTATCTCGCCAAGTGGAAACGTCTAATAGAAAATGATGGTTCTATAAAACAAAGATTAATTGCATTTATCTCCAATTTCATTCATAATTTGCAGCTATTAAGTGCAGCATAAGCTAATGTTCAGGAATTGCCCTTGCAGCAAGAATTTATTCAAAACTTTGATATAATAAAAAATTTTCGAATATAATCTGCAAAATACAACCTTATTCTTTAACTAACATTTAGTGCTTTTAGTAGTTTTTATTGTTGAATTTCATATAATTAATGAGTAATATTTTCCTTACTTTGAAAATTCTCAAAAGAGCGTTTACTAATTTTTTATTTCTTTTTACAAACAATGTTACTGCAATCACTACAACTGCATTATGTAATGAAATATAAAATGCATTTTCTAAACCTTTTCGTGAAATAACTCTTTGAAAAATAACTTAAGATATCAAAAACGTTATACGCATATTAATAGCCTTAAAGCATTCTGCTAAATTTTTTAAACAAAATTAAAAATAAGTGCCTTGAAACAATAAGAGATTCTACGACTAAACAAGTTCGAAACTTTAAATAAACTTTTTCAAGAGATGCAGGTTTAATCTAAAAGTAATACAGCATCGTACGTGCTAAACAATGATTTCGGTAAAGTTCTTCACAAGCTTTCCACCTCGATGTTAACTGCTTCTTAATGAGGCTTTACAGCTCAAAGTTTTATTCGGTTAGCAGAGAAACTTTAAAGCATCTTTTAACTTTGAAGAATAGAAAGGATACAGGTGTAATGAAAAGGAAAATCAGTTAAGAAGATGAAGTGACCGTAATTATCGGTAATATAAGTATAGGAAACCATTGAAGAGTGAAAAAACAGTGTATGATTTATGGTCTAAACTAATTAGGGACCATTAATCAATTAGGAAGTTTTTAAAAATTATTGAGCTTCTCTCAACCTTTTTATCGTTTCTAAATGAGGCATTACCTAAATGGTTGACCCATTTAGATGAATCTAAGCGAAAATTGATAAAAAGAATTGTTGTTAACTACACGAAAATTTGTAAATCTTAAAGAATTATCAGTGCTTTAGTTCATCAAGATTAAATTTTTGTTTTTATGTGACAGTTAGATACAAAACATACAGAACGCAACATTACAATATTGTATACTACTCAGCACTACTACAATGCCCATTCGGATGCTAATAAGTAATTCAAATGTTTGTTCTAAAAGAAAACTTTCCTGAGTTAACGTATAAATTCAATAGGGAATGTTGCTTATTTCTTCTGGTCCTGTGCTTAGCTTGAAATAATTCGGAATATCTTTGAAAAATTATACTGAAGTTTAAAATTCAATTCCCTAAGTTAATATGATAGAATGAAAACTACCCGTTTGCCTTGGATAGTTAAAAGTTATTCTATAGTGGGAGCGTGTTTAGTTTACTCAAATGTAAATGAGAATTCTTCTAGAACAAGAGAGCACTATATTAGCTCTTGTAGTTTTAATACATTTAAGTAATTTGTTCCTGCTTTAATTTTCCTTCTATTGTCACAGAAGCTAAGAAAATACCTAACAGTTTCCATTAATTTAATAAGTAATTCGGAGTTTTTCTTAAGAATGGTATATTTTATATATCACTCTTTATTTCAAAGAAATAGCCATAAAATTCTTGTAATGAAATGTAACACACACAAATACCTAAAACTCAATTATAGGACACTTTAAATGAAATTCACTAAGTAAGGTGGGCGATACCTTCCTCTTTTTTTTTGTTACATGTTCTTATGAAAAGTTATTTTCGAAATACTTGCTTCAAGATATAAAAAACGTCTCGCAGTGGTCTGGGCGATGATCTCCGTTCCCATAAGAGCATGGCAAGTGAAGCAGCATTCGGCTTGGCCAGTGCTTGGGAGGGTCCATTTCCTCTCGGTTCGACCTCTGTGGGGTGGTGTACGATAATGGGAGCTGGTGCACGTAAAATCTGTCATGGCTCCAATATCTTCCAAGTTGTTGAACGATACCTCTGGAGGTGCCGATCTCAGGGGGTTGGTCCCTCTTCTGGAATGGGTTCAAAATTAGTGGAAAACGGCTAAGTCGGACTTCCTCCTACTGGGACCCTAAAAATGGAAGGCACCCCCTCCCCCTCTGCCCATCGCCTGGGGGGATCTAGCACCGTACGCGGTTGCCAGAGGGCATAACTAACAACAAGATGTAACAAACATAAATCCCTTGTTTATAATCAATTTCTGTCTCTAAAAACTTGTTAAAATGTTATTTGTCTGAATTTAAGAAAAGACGTTACATTCTGGTTCACCTGATATTTCCTTTCCATATAGTAAATTTATCAATTTTTTAGTAAATATTTTGTAAGTGTTTTTTACTTTCTTTCTAAGAATGTTTGGAATTTTTATCTACCTCCCCTTACTTTATGCATTAATTATTGTACAAACTTACAATAAGCATAAAAAAATGTATTTAGTGATCAGTATAACAGCAAAATATTAAAAAAAAACTTTATTAGATTTTAGAAAACTCATGCTGCTTGAGAGAATTATGCTACATGCGTTAGAAGATTGAGAGAATATATATGTCTACTGAGAGACCAGCAGCGCACTAAAAAATAGGAAAGGATAGCTTAAAATAATATACTAAATGCTGTCTGATTATAGAGCTGCCCCACTATGGTTGAGTGAATAAGATACTGAATACGGAAGACAGCTGATGTATGAAGGTCCAGTGTTTCTGACGCGGCTGTTCATCTAACGGACTGGAGTTTTGTTCGGTTTCCTCCAGATGTAAAGTGAATAGAACCCCCTTAAAAAATCCTCCCACTAATACACCCCCTACAGCCCATGCATACTTTGCTTCAACAAACACAACTGATTGCTGATAAGTTCCTAAATATTGCCATTGTTTAGGAACTTACTTTTGCAAGAAGTTGTCAAAGAACTGTATTTTTACATGCATTTGAAAAATAACTGCAAACTCATAAGAAAACTCAAACAGCTGGAAAAATCGATTGCATAATACTAATGCAACAATTTGATACAACTTTTCACTGAAATCACATGAAAACGATTGTAAAATCAAAAATGCGGACAACATTAGATTTTTCAGAAAATTTCCCATTTAATAAGTGCTAACATGTGCGTAGCACTGCTAGATGAAAAAGAACTGATGGATTTTTTTTTCCGAAAACTCTAGTAACTGATTCACTTTACTGTATTTTTTAACTGTTTATTATATTTAAAACATTAATACAGTAATCAATCTAGTTAGTGAATTTATATATATGTTTGTGTTCATAATTTGTGCTACTTACTAACGCCTGTTATGAAGTAATTGTGAAAAACATCTTGAGCACTTAACATGTCGACTGTTTTCTTAAATGGATGTCATGTCATCTAAAAGTTTTGGGTTAATGTTTGTGCTCTAGAATTTTTTACTGCTTGTATTATAAACCATAAATATTCATACTAAAAGTCAAAAGAAAAGCTTATAAAACTAAGATAAAAGAGGGGGGGGGAAAACCATGATTCTTAATAGGTCAAAAAATATCTGTATTAATAGCTCTTCCAGCTAAGTCCTATTATTTATTTGAAATATAGATCAGTTTGTATAACATTTTTAATTGGCACAAACCTTTTTTTTCAAATTTTCAAAATTAAACATACCTAATCATATTTATAAATATTTTTCCTAAGAGTTAAGCATTTTTATTTATTCTTAGGGCGCGTAAGAATAAGCGTAAATCCAGGAATCATTAAAAATCTGTCAATAATTTTCAAATCTAAGTATTTTATTGCTTAATGGAAATTTAATTAATGTAAAACACTAAAACTGAAGTTGCTATAATGAGAAACTAATTATCGTGAAGCAATATTATTAACAATTATCTGTGCGTGATTATCATTTATCTAAATTATCGTGTAAATTACGCTGTCAATAGAAATAATTTCATTGAATTAGGTCCCCTGGAGGAACAGTGAATCGTAGCAATATGCATTTAAATCTGTAGTTTATTTTGATTCACATGCATTGTTTAATTGGTAGGATTAAGGCTTAAATCATTTCAGTTTCCAAAATCAAGTTCATAAAAGAAATAAATAAAATATAATTAATATTCATGCTTCTTTAATTAACAAGTGTGTGCTGTTGATTTCGTAGTTTAGTAGAATGAATATTTTATTACTTACTGAACAAAAATTGCATGTCTATATGCAAATTCCCTCACTAAATTAAAAAAAAAATTTCATTTCAAAACTTTGATTAGTATTTACTTTTAGTATTAGTATTAATATTTACCATCTTCTTAAACTTGTTCTTTTCAATTAAAAACCACATATTTTAATTCAAATTAGTAAGTACGTTTCTTTTTGAATAGTAAAGCCAGTTAAATGTTTTCCGAAAATCTAATTCTGTTGAAACACACATGAGAGTGTGAAGTAAAATATATTAAGGAAATTGTACAGAACACAGAATTGTTTACATATAATTTGTGAATGTAAAATGCTTCAAGGCTAAAAATTATTAGATCTGAAAAAATGCTTTTGACTGATGAAAAAAAATATATATATATATCTTCCTAGACCCTTTTAATTATCAATAAAATGTATTATCTACGTTAACTGGCCTTCCACTTACTTTTTATGTAAACACTTCCATCATCTCAAAAATAAGTTGTTAAACAAATGTAAATATTAGTATTTTTCTCGGTCATTTTGAGTCAAGCACTTTTTTTTTATAATCAAAAGCTTATTATAAGGCATGGCTCATTGCCCCTCCAAAAAAGTAATAATAATAATAATAATAATAACAATTTTCTGTTTTAAAATGTGCTAAAAATTGTTTTCTAGAAATTTTTATTTTATTAGCTGAAAATACTTTTCTTTAGAAAAAAGTACCCGCAGTTTTCACTTTGTGAATGACAAATAAATTTTTCGTCCTGATAAAAAATGACGACTGTCCACTGTTACCAAACATTAAATTAAAATCGAAAAGAGAAATGAAAAAAATTCGTCAGATTAGTACTCAAAAGTAATCTAATACATTCGATATTAACAGTAGAAATTATTTGGATTAGTGTAAATCATGTGTCTTCCCATTGGGGTTCAAATATTTAAAAATAATAAAAACGAAAATAGACATTTTTGAAAATATCGACTATTGAAATTCAATAAAAAACTAATAACCAAGTACAGTGCACAGCACTTGATTAAGCATTGAAACAAATAGAAATATTTTTTACATAACGTTTATGTTTTTTTGTTCAAAATGCATTATTTATTTCATTATAAAAATTAACATTGACATTCATTATCAGTAACAAGCAGTCATAAACAAATGAGCTGATTTTTGTTACAAAAACGACTTACCGCTCTTTATTTTGGAAAACCAGACCCCACACAGACTGTAAACAGCTGCAATCAAAGTTAAACGTATTTATTAACCGTGTTTAGCTAAATCCAAAGCTATCAAAGAAAATTTAAAATTTATCCAACGAAATAAGCTCAGTTGCTGTTGTGGGATTGCGGCCAATTACTTGCAAGAGGGATCTAGGCCGATGGGTGGGAAGCCCACCGTGGGGGTCTTTCTAAGGGGTCCAAACTGGTATTTCTTTTAAGTTTTGGAGGAAATCACCGGAAAATCCGAATTCTTAGGTCGGCGGACGCAACCTGGTTTTGAACCAGGCACCTTCCGTCTCCTAGCTCAGAGCGCTATGCTCTCGGCCACTGGTGAGGTTAATAGGCTGAGATCAACTTCCAACCGTCTGTTCAAAGAAATATTCATATCAAGAAGCACCAAAAAACAACGTATAAGACCACCGATACAAAGATTAAAATAGCACACCTGTCTCGCCATGCATGACATACCGTCGTCAGAGACGATGAGAATGGCGAAAATTTGCCCTGTTTATATAAAAAAAAATGGGGATTTAGGATTTCTATCTTCATCTTATTTTGCTTAAATCAGAGCTTAGTTTGCCGGTGCGGAACGACATCACCCCCAGTTACCACCATGCCAGTGACGACGCTGAACTGTTTTAGCGGGTGCTGGAACGTCATTTACCCGATATGCTGTGTTTCCTGGGTATTATTGGTTTTTATTTTTTTCGTAAAACCTCTTTTTTGTGGGTGCTTGTTTAATCTTAATTTTCATAGATGACCTTTTATTGAAAGTTTTGAACATAAAAACTGTCCAATTTTCAGAATCCATCATAGTTTTCAGAATATTTAATTCAACATATTTCCTTTAAATCATTCATTGAAATCGATATATATATATATATATATACATATATATACATATACAGTTGACAACTCTCCAGTTTTTTTCGGAAGATTTCCCACCACAATTTTTAAACAGTTTTATTTTACAGTAAATTTTTGGCCTTATTTTAACCATAAATTGATAATTGAAAATTAGTGGTGGGAAATCTCCCGGAAAAATCTAAAGAGTTGGTAGCTATGTATATTTATATTTGCTCTGTTTATTCATCTTATATAATAAAATCCGAGAGTAAGCATTGTATGTAGCTATGTATGTAGGTTTGCGACCACCCATCTTCTTGCGCGCGTGTCTCGATCGCATTGCGCCGAGACGGTTGATCGCACACCTACCGAATTTTGCATACGGCTTCACTAGTACAGATCCTAACACACCTCGGAGCGATTTTTTCGAAATTCGAATCAGAAAATGTTTTATTTTATCTTTTGTCCGATTTTTAGCGATTTTTCGTGCATAATACGTAATAACGCCGATAATTGCACATGCAGTAAAACGATGTTTGCATTATCGAATAGAGGAAAAATTTTCTTTCGAAAACAGTTTGTTTTGACTATGTAACATATTTTGCCGATTTTGGGGGATTTTAAAAAAGAATTTCTCTTTTGACGACGTTTGCGTAAAATAATTTTAAAACTGTTGCATCTTTAATTCTATCTGTCATAAGTTTTTTATATTTTGGCAAAAGACGGGACATGCAATTCACCCATTTTTTAAAAGAACGGAGGAAAAATAGAAATTAGGAGATTTTTTACGAATTTTTATGTAAAGAAGGATTTTGAATTCAATAGCAGCTACTTCAAGATTTCGGTATGATATCTTTCCCTATGGTTGTCTTGGAAGCAGCAACAATGAATAAAATTGCCAGTTGAAAAAAATAAATAAAATTATTTTAAAATAACTGAGTTTTGCATGTGAAATCTGTGTCATTTTCATGTAACGAGTTTAAAGCCCCTTTCGGCACTCAATCAGAATAACAGATTCATAAGCAAAACATACGCCACGCTCGAAATAATTCCATATTTTATATTACGTTTCCAGGAAAAGAGTTGAATACTGTTTTTTTAACAATGAATTATTTAGCATTATTTTCGATTGAAATTTTAAACGGGACACGTTTCTGAATCGCAGGAAATATTTTGCGGTGCTAAACAGGGCCTGCTTATGACCAACAGGGGACCGGATATTGATGGATTTGGGGCCCCATCTATGAAATTTGTTTTATTTTTCATAAAATGTTGTTATAAAAAAGAATATTTCAGAACAACATTTGAAATTGGAGGCCCTTTCGAGCCGGGGGCCCTGGGCAATGTCCTGATTTGCCCGTGCTATAATAGGGCCCTGGTGCTAAATAAGCCAATCTGACAAGTATTATGCGTACAAATGTATGGAGAGATGTTTTACTGGCAACCCTAAAGTGAAATGATTATCGTTTATGCTAATGCGTAAATTTCCAAAGTCCCAAAGAATAAAAGACTACATTCGTGGCAAATATCTAAACCCTTTCTTTAATTTAAGCATTAACGATTGAAAAACGAAAATATATTGTATTGGTATCAGTAAAAGATAGTACAGTGAAATCCCGATTTTACGTCATTCATGGGACCGGGAAGAAGTAACGTTATATGCGAGAAAACGCTAAATCGGGGTTGTATAAAAACAAATTAATGACATTGAAATAAAGTCTAATTTAAATTACATACCTTTTATTTCTTTGTATACAATGCTTCACAATTTAATTTTCAAAATTATATCTTAAAGAAATCGGTTATTTTATTTTGAGTTTTCTTCTTATTAATTGCATTACAAATGTAATTTTCTATACAAATGAGTTTCTGTAGATTTTTTTCTTGACCCTCACTACTTAAAAAGAATGCTTGCACTATTTTTACAGCTTGGACCGCTTCACTCGCCGAGGGAATTATACTTCCCTCTTCATTATCATTTTGTTCTTCCTCAAAGCTATCCGATTCTGAGTCAATCAAATCATTGATTGACGGAATCTCTGAAATCACGACGTTTGCATCATAGGATAAATATTCATGAAAATCATACGACGAAGAAAAGAACTCTTCTCTCTCATCACAATCATCATCAGATAAACAGATGCTTAAAAGATACTATAGAAAAGCCGTTTATTATCCCTTCCATGAATTGAATTCATGGGTGGTCAGTTTAACTCTTTAGCTCCCAAAGAGAATCTCATAGCTGTTGGTTCCCATCGAAACGTCAGAAAATGGCCTGCCCACCCTTTCTCCGTGTAACCTCCCTTTTTGTGTCGCGTGAAAGGCTTCCTGTTGTGAAAATCCGAAGATGGTCTATTGTATCTTCTCCAGAATACAGGAAGGTAGCAATGACAAAATTTTAAAGTAACTTTTTGTTTCATAATATTAACAATGGTCTCAGGTCAGTACTTATACTAACTTTACGAATAACTAATGAGTAACTTTACGCCAAGAGTCAAATCATTTTGCTTATTTTTAGATTCCAAATCACTGGAATCAATTCGAATTATACATGGAAGAAAATATCTCGTTCCCTACCGTGCGGAGAACGGGTACGCAGCTAGTATTTATATATTTTATGAATTGCATTTAAGTCCGTTTTTGTACGGAATTTTGCTTGTTGCTTGCTTTGCGAGGAAAACAGAAAAGGATTTGAGTCAAACAAAAGTATATTTCTACGCGTCTTGTGCGCAAGCAACTAAAGAAAACAATGAATCGCTTCTATGCTCAATCGCTAATACTACAGATGCTTTCATTTATACGTGTAGCACGAAATGAGTGGAGAAGGGGAAAACAAAACGAAATCAGATAATGAAAATATAGGTTTTTATTGAAGTAAACAGAATTCAGAGTCTATATTTAAATTTGCATAAAATATCTTATTATGAATTTTAAGAAAAATACTTTTTAAAAATGGAGTAAAATTTGGAGTTATGCAAAATATTCTTTGTGTCAGGTTGATTCCATTAAAACAGACCAAACAGTTCGACGAAGTACTTCATGCTGCGAATGACACCCAAATCTGAAAAGAGAATAAATTCATTGAATTATGAAACTAACCACAAATAATAACAGTCAGCAATAAGCTGCACTAATCGTGTGTGATGTGATCGATGCAGGGAGTTGCCACTGCTGATTCTCTGTAACTTCGCAAAAACCAGCGTCCTATAAGTTACAGACGCAAATGTGCATACAGAAACACTGGAATCATCAAAATAACATCCCACGGAAAAAGTTAACCCTTTAACGCGCAGTGTTCCCGCTCTGGAAACACCAAACTCTGACGTTTTGACTGTTGCCAGTCACGTAGAATAGATTTGATTTCTATAAAAATAGTTGAGGGGAACATAGCTCCACAGAATCCTTTACTTTTTAGCACGTCATTTCCCGTAAAATAATGGTCACGATTGTTTTTAACAGCACTGACATCTGCTGAAAAATGGAAGAACGCGAGTACAGCTGGATAGATTGCCCAATGCTGAAAAAAGGGCAGCCTTTGCCATCGCTCGACTGAACTACCAGCAAGATGGCGGACGATCGAAACGTTCATCGCGTGCCACAGATCTAGAGACCCTTTTTTGACGCAGCTGGCTGTGCGCGGCTAAAGCCAGCTGCGTCAAAAAAGGGTCTCTAGATCTGTGGCACGCGATGAACGTTTCGATCGTCCGCCATCTTGCTGGTAGTTAAGTCGAGCGATGGCAACGGATGCCCTTTTTTCAGCATTGGGAAAGTGTTGCGCCTCAAAGGTTAATGGGCATTCAGTTTCAATAAAGGATACTCGCATAAAATGTACTGGCTTCTTCAGTGCAATGACTAGTGACGTAGGTGTTCTGTTCACCTTCATCAACCCTGCATTTGTAGGCCAAACATTTTACGATATGCAGGGTTTTCCATAAATGTCTGCAACTGTCATCAAGAAAGTGGGTAGAGGGAGCCTCTAGACAATTCAGAATGTCACAGCTGTGCAGGATCAAGACGACATTTCCGCAAATCTGATAATATTCACTGTACAGAAGTCACCCAGAGGAGGAAAAGGACTGGGGTCATTCTCGAATAGATTTGTAAGAAATTGTTGAATAAAATTCAGAGTTTCTGGTTTTATTTTAGATACATTCATAAGCCCCATTTACAAGGAGTACAACAGACAAAGGTTTTTTTTTAAATAATAACACCGGTCAACACGCTTTTTGGGTCTGACTTCTACATGTTAAATTTTAGTTTCTCCTATGCCAAAACTAAGGAATATATATATATTTTTTTTATTCAAGTTTGCTTTTGTAGAAATTAAAGCAATTTTCAATTTTTTTGCAAAATTCACTGATTTATATATATATATATATATATATATATATATATTTTAATTCCACTCTAAATTATCATCAGAAAAGTTTTTCTGGATATAAAAGTCTTTTTTATTCAAGATTTGGGATAAACAATAACATATAAATGTAAAATAATAAGAAATTAATGTCTAAAAGTCAATATTATTTGTGTTTCTTTAATGTTCGTATGAGCAAATAATAATACTAACAAATAATAATATTACAAATAATACTACAAATAATACTACAAGCAATACTACAGAGTTGCAAATAATAAATGCAGTTTGCTTTTGGGTTAATCAAAGTGCTGCCATCTTTCATTTATGAAATAAATAAATATATACTTATCGACGTGAATAAGACAAAAGCAAACTTTAAGAACTAAAAATGAAAATTTAAGTGTTTTTCAATGTCTAGAATCAGAATTTAAGCATGAGAACAGAAACGAAAAAAAATTTTTTTTGTTGACCAGTGTAATCTTTCATTTTATTTGCATGTAAGGGAATTGGGATATATGAGGAACATAATAGGAATAAATGAATTTTTTGATTAAGTGTATCTATGTAAGTGCTATATAGGAAAATTAAGATAGCTTTTCAACTGCGACAGTGATATTTTATTATTACAGGATGAGCTCAAAGGATTATTCTTAACGAAATATTTTACTCTTGAATCTTCACTGTTCGTAAAAGGGAAGTTTATAGTAACTAGGTTAGACTGTATTGATACAGGGTGTCCCAAAATGGTGGTCATGGGCTTTAACTCTCTATCTATCAGAGATACGTGGGCAATGTAAATTGAAAAAAGTTTGGAAATAAGGTTGGAAATATAAGAATTCTGTAAGAAAAAAAATCTGATGTGGACAACATATAACTTCCTTTCACGTCTATTAAATCAAAAATATTTTCGGCGCACTGCATCTAAGCTTATTGTGTTTGAAAGACATACAATACTGCATTTATTCTAAGGTTTAGCAATTTCTAGCGAAATAATTGAGATATCGCCAAGCTGGGTTCAGTTTAAAGATTTGTTTTGGCACTTAATTTTTCGATATTTCGCCAAAAGTCGCCATGGTTGCGATAGTTTGCACGATTTTAGTCATAGCTCAAATAGTGATTGACCGAAGCCTTTTAATCAATTGAAAGCATCCATAGACCTGATCCAAATGCATTAAAGTCTTTTGGTTGACCCTGTAAATAAATTACCCCGTTGATTGCAATCAAAAAAGAAATGCACAGTTAGATGTTACAATAGTTCTACATACAAAATTTCAAAAGTTTCGGAGTCATGCAAAATACGAAATAATTTTTGGCTCCAAATTTGGCGATATTTCGCCTAAACTCGTCAAGGACAGAGACAAATGGCGATATTTCCAGCATGACTCCTGAAACTCAGTCATCGAAAGCGATTTTTTTTGTCTTCCAGAGCCATTGAAAAGTGGTTTAAAGTCAGCTTAATTTTAATCTTCGTATCTCTCCATTCTGAAATTTTGTACAACAACCTCATGAGTGTATGGGGCACTATTAACTGATTTAGAATTTGTCTGGGTGGGGGTCGTATTCAAATTTAAAAAGTGTCATTTTTTTTTTAAATGGAAAACTTGATCTCTTTTCTACCGTCTTTAAAGCGTAACGGTCAAGATTTTCTTTTATGTTCTGCTTTGTTTCTTATAACGTGTTTTTAAAGACCGATGCAGACGAGCCATGCGGAGGCAAGAACGACGCATTGGACTTTTTGCATTTGCGACGATGGAAAAGAGCGAGTTCAACACGACTTCAAAGTTGAAAAAAAAAAAAGAGATATAAAGCGGACTCCTGCCACACTGAAATAAATGAAATTCATGCTACTGATTTCACGCATTTTGCATGAAAGTTGGTTGAAAGTCGGGGAAACAGTGCCAAACACGTCTTTCCAGCATTGAAGTTGGAAAACAGTCCATGAGAAAAGCTTTTTAACCCTTTAATGGCCTTATCACACTAAAGGGAAAATCCGAGCAACTTCATGTTGGACCAACTTTTCCGACGGACTTGAAGGCGTGGTTAAGGGTTGCAAAAGTAAACAAACTCTCTCCGACGCCAAATAGTCATCGCATCGCTGATTTGGCGTGCAGTTTCTTATTTTACTTATCGTGCGGTGGTATATTTACATCGGCTCGGCAGCATTGGATGGGCACCAATCTCTAATTCCAAAGTCCACTTGAACGCGGCCATAATTTTATTTATACGTGATTCTGACATTGAGCCAATCTGCCAAGTTTCGAACATAGTCGCCATTGCTCGAAATTGCTTATGACGTAGCAGGGAGAAGTACAGTGATTGGCCGAAATTTCGTCCGACTCGGGTTTTTTCCTGCGGAAAGGAAAAAGTTGGAGTTTGCGGTCGTCAAGGTAACGGCGGAGTAAATCGGCCGAAAACTTGATTTGCAAGGAAAGTTGGTCGGATTTTTCTCAGTGTGATAGCCCTATAACAGAGGAACGTGTACTGCTGGAAGCGCGCAACAGGACAGAGAACGGAACTTCTCGGATCAAAGTAGGAAGCGAGCGCAAAATGAAAGCCCGTCTGTACATTCAAACATTCGTAATTACATTCTGAAAGTTCCTTCTTTATGCGGAATATTTTTTCCGTGGCGATATTGGCATACCGTGCGAATTCATAAAATGCATTCAAGTGTTCGTCGTCCAGCCCATAGTTTTCATAATATACGTCATTTTCTGAAAACAGCAATTTAGTGAGCTTAACGCCTTTCTTCAAAGACTTTTTCCAGTTTTTTCGTAACTGATTTCTATAAGTCACGGAAGCGTTCAAATAAGGCGTCAAATATTTCGTTGGAGACGACCTAGCTTTTTCCTTCAAAGCGCATTGTATTTCCTCCAGGCAAGAAAAAGCATTTTCCACGTACCTAGAAGTAGAAACGTGAAAGATCCATTATGCCGATTCTGAGATCCGGAATCGATTCAAAATCACTAGGACTATCACACTGAGAAAAATCCTACCAACTTTCCTTGCAAATCAAGTTTCCGGCCGATTTTCTCAGCCGTTACCTTTAACTCCAACTTTTTCCTTTCCGAAGGAAAAAATCCGAGTCGGACGAAATTTTGGTCAATCAGAGTACTTCTTCCTGCCACGTCATTAAGCAATTTCGAGCAATGGCGACTACTACTATGTTCGAAGCTTGGCGCTCGATGTCAGAATCACGTGTAAATAAAATTATGGCAGCGTTCAAGTGGACTTTGGAATTAGAGATTGCTGCTCATCCGATGCTGCCGAAATGGCTGCCGATCCGATGTAAATATACCAACGCACGATAAGTAAAATAAGAACCTGCACGCCAAATCAGCGATGCGATGACTATTTGGCGTGAGAGCGTTTGTTTACTTTTGCCACCCTTAAAGATAACCACGCCTTCAAGTCCGTCGGAAAAGTTGGTCCAGCGCGAAGTTGCTCGGATTTTCCCTTTAGTGTGATAAGGCCATTACATAACTTAAGTATGAATTGACTTTGAAGGGAATAGGAATATTTAAGTCCATTTTCATTCCCCTCTTAGCAACGTTGCTATAACGCAGAGGTTTTCCCTATACATTGCTTACCAGCTCGTGTTTCTGAATATTCGTGCAAGCGACTCATCCAGTGCATGCAGCAGCTAAAGCAATGACACATTCGTGGCCAGAAGCCACGATGGGTACAGAAGGAAAAATCTCTGCAGGTGACGTGTTTAAGCCAGTAAGGCGATCGAGTATCTCTTGAATAATCACTGTCCTGCGAACTGCAAACTGACCTGACGTCTTTAGCGTATGTCTATGGAAGAAGTGTTCACGTTTTGAATACTTTTAAACGACAAAACCGCGTGATTTTCTATTACGTCTATTAAATTATACGAATTTCCAAAGCACTTCATTCTAATTTGTCTCATTTGAAATTGAAATACGATGCCTCAGTCAATATTAAGATTGGGTTACTTCTTGGCCAATACATGAGAGATATCACCGACTGGTGTCTGCTCTGAAAAAAAAATTTTAATGCGAAATTGGGTGGTCTATTTCCAAGCTGGTCAACAGTAAGCGACAATTTGAGCTTGGCCCGAACAATCGTAAGGCTCTAATGTATTGGAAATATCCATATACCTTTATGAGTTGAAAGTATTTTGGGTATGCCTAACATAAACTACCCGGAAATAAATGTGCCGTCATAATTGTCATCTTATCACCTAAGTAATATTTATCAATTTAGTTGTGTGTTTTTTGCAAAATTGTGAATATTGTTTTAGCGGCTTATTCTGTTAGAAGAGGATAGGTACACTGATAGATATGATTACAGCACAACGTGTGGGTGAACGTAACGCCAACACGTTGTGATGTTGGTGTTACGTTTATCCAGATGTTGTGCTGTGGATTTAGAACACGTTGTGATGTTGGCGTTATGTTTATCCACATGTTGTGCAGTGGATTTACAACACACAGTGCTATATTATTTTACGGCACAACGTGTCGGTAAACGTAACGCCAACACGTTGTGATGTAGACTATGCCAGTTGCCATACAATGATTGCCATAGGTTCTTCGTGATTGGCTTATCAATGTCATTACGTCATTTGTAAGTGGATTTACAACACACAGTGCTGTATTTTTTTACAGCAATATGTTCGGTAAAATTGCAGGTAATTCTTACAGTGTACGTCACTCCTCGGCAGCCAATCGGATGGGTCCCTTGCGGGCAGAGTCTAGTCACGTGTAGTTGTACTCGAAGTTGAACGATTATAAATTTGCTTATACTCACAAATTTATCACTTCAATCTCTTCAACGAACTTTTCCATTGTTTCATCTTTTTCTTCGAATTCAATGCAGCCACAGCAGCTAGATGAAAAGAAAGAGAGCAATCAGCACCCTGAAGGCACTTCGAAACTGCAACGTTTTTTTCAGTCGCATTATTACTTTACAGCAGATATGATCTACCCTCGGCCCACGGGCTTGATGTGGCCCCCCCTTGCTTTTGGTCCGTCCAAAGGAACATTTTTAAATTCCCTTAGTAAACCGTTCAGAATCCCATACAAATCCCATTTGTACTTCCTGCAATTTCGCTAACATACTAAAGTTTGCCCCGCAACTTCCCAAAGGTTGCCCATACCTGCTTTCCGGTGTGCCGAATAAGGAACCAGAGTGTCAGCATTGCATCCAGACTCGAAACTTTATGTCGATTTTACAGATGCTTCAAAATAATCTCCTTGCACCCCAGTACAAAAATTGCATCGGCCCTACAAGTTCTTACAAATAATTCGTGTTAGAGATTTGAAAAATTGCATACAGGAGCAAGGGGGCTTATGGAGGAGCTCCGGAAATGGCAAAGTATATATTACAGGCTCCTAGTTCGAATTTAATGTGGGCAGTCTGATTACTTACTTTGCTCACTCTGTATAAAGGAGCATTCAAAATTAAAATTGGATGTTTAGACATTCACTCAGTCTAAGTCTCGCACGGCGAGAACACTGCGCGTTGAAGGGTTAAGAAAGAGAAGAGAAGATCTAGCAGAGTTTATTTAGGGAGGGAGGCAAGGTTTTTTTCCATTTTTCTCACTAGATCTATTAAAAAAGAATCAAGCGGTAGGAAATGATCGTTTAATGATTAAATCGATTTTTTTTTCGTTTTACGGATTAGTGAAACGTGATTCGGGGATAATTGTAGACTCAACTTCTTTGATTGCTACACCTTTGCAACTTTATATTTTACGATGGTGATCATTATGCCAATGACAGCGGAGGAATCGATCAGATGATCGAATTTTTGTAGCAAGTGTGATGATAAAATCAAAAATTCTGTATAAGACTCCGAAGGGTAGTAAATACTTTTGCTGCTAAACGGCCCCGAGTTTCCAAAAGAGGAATAACATCGAATGGAGCATTATTTCACTCCTGTTATACAGTTAGCTATATTTTTCTAACCTTTTGAAATTTAGAATTTTAATATGGAATGTCCGTGTTGGGGTCAACTCAGAAAAGCAATCGTCCCTAATGTTTCCTACAATATGTGAGAATCCTATAAATTTATATACCATGCTTAATACTGCAGTTAAAATGTGAATAAAATTGAAGCAAGTACCTGAGAGTTCTTTTAATCCACTTTTCAGTAGCGAGAAATACTTTAAAACAATTCATTATGAATGAGTGGACGCAAAATACTTTGAGAAACCAGCAAAATATTCAATTCATTTCAAAGGAAAAAACAGGACAGGTTAAGATGCAGCTATTACTTTTTCAGAGAACGTAAGAAAAATTGTTGAAAAATGACAATTAGAATTACCTTTATATTATGCAATAATTAAAGCAACAATGAATTGAGAATGTATTTTCTTGATGCCTCTATTATTGTTAATTTCGACTTATCATTGTTGTCTGTCAAACACAGTGTGGCTATTGAGAATCCGTCTCACCCAAGGTGGCTGACAATGAACTTTTAATATAGGAATAAAGTAGCCTATATAATGCTGTAAGAGGTTTTAAAACAGACATAGAATCGAATTTTTGATTAAATCGTGTTTTCATATATCGCCATCATGAAAACGGAGATTGTTGCTTGGCTAGATTTCTGAGACATGCCAAAATTCGATTTTCGGCCATTTTAAACAAACAAATAGCTAATTATACGATATGCTGCTATAAATGCATGTCAGTAGTTCAATTTTAAAATATGCATGCATTTTTCTAAATTCATGGTGATCGAATTCACCGTACATGTACATGCATATAAAAGGATACGTGAGAAGAACATTTACAAGCGAAAACCATACATTCCTGGAAGACAAGACAAAAAAATGTATGCCGCCAAAAAAATAAATGAGAAAGAAAATGAGGTACAAGGGGTAATGATTTATATTGAAAAATTTAGAATTTTTTTCATGCAGCCTTGCTACTTTACGTTATTTTTCCGTAACCTCAAAGGTAATAAAACATTCTTTAGAATATGAAATCTTTCAAGTATTTATTAGAAATCTCTGCAAAACGTGTTTAAAACGAATGCTCTGGGAACTAGCAAAAACTGGCGTCTCTTTATTTTACATGCAACCCATATTTCTAATTAGAGATTGACTTAAGTTTATGAAAAATGTTTCCTAAAATTCTTCACATTACACTCGTGGAGTTCAAAGGCAAGGATTTTCTCGCTCTTTAAAGCACTCTAGTATATTGATAAAAATTGATGTACATTCATGAAACTTGATATCAAAGGATACAATGGAACTAACATTTGTAAATTAAAAAAAAACCTCGTTTTTTTAATCAATCATTTACTCATTAATCAATTTATTGAACAGCTGTATTCCTTGAAATGTTGTAGAACCAGTGGCATAGCCAAGGGGCGAATAGGGGGGACACACAACCCCCCCCCATGAGGAATTTTTTGCCATACAAAATGTATACATTCTTCACTCCCTTATTTCACACACGTGTACATATAAGTGAGTTGCAGTAGTCGTAACCCAACCCCCAATGAAAAATTTGTGGCTACGCCACTGTGTAGAATATTTATGGTGCTTGTTACATGCCATATATTCTGCGTAAAATATTAAACCTACACACTGATTTCAATTTTTCTTTAAAAGAAAAGAGTGAATATCTGCCATCTTTTTTAAGTTAACACTGTGAAAATTATACGAACGTTGTTAAATTTTGCTTTAAATTATTTTTCTGGGTAATAACAACTAAAAGTTCCACAATAAAAAAATTCTTAACGCCTGCGAAAATTGTAAATTACATTTTTTTTTTCAAGAATGACCCACCTTCCATATTTTTGCTTTTTAACTTCAATTTTAAGAATATATTTTCCAAACCAGCGGAGCGATCTTCATGCTAAAATACAGCTGATTCCGGATGCAAAAGCATTCGACTAATGCCGGAAGATTTAGGGCGGGTCGAACGGCATCCAATGTGATAGATGGGCTTCTGTTCCCTGGAAGCTGAAACTAATACCGCGGATTAATACCAGCGCGTAAGCGATGACAGGCCGAGGCGATTCATTGAGGGAACGAAATACTCAAATACCCATTATTCAGATACTGCAGTCACTGGAAGTCTCTACACTGGCATAAAATTAAATAGCAAGATGATACGAAATTTATACTGGCATATTGCTTGCATCATTTGTCGCGTACTGATTTTGAGCACATGTACCACATAAATATTATTTCAATATTTGTTTATTGTCGCAAATGTTTGTAGCATATTATAAATGCATTTCGAAAGGTACTAGTCTATATTTTAATCCTAAGAGCGTCTTGTAAACGGGTAATTAGTGTAAGATTACTTTCACGGTAAATTTTCTAGGCATAAAAAATGATAGGATGATTTGTAATTATTTAAAAATAAGCGCTTAAATTACTTACAAGCTAAATGGGCAAATAATGTGAAGTTGTTTTCGCGATAACATTTCAATGCAGCTTAATTTTTTTTAAATGATAGGATTATTTGTTGTTATTAAAAAATAAGCTCTTAAATTTCTGACAACCTTTAATATACAAATATATTTTATGATAACTGATTGTTATAAATAATTTAAATTATAGACTCATTGCAGGGAGAACTGAAATGAAGGGAACGGAATTTTACGTCACAATAGCTTGGAGGGTTAACTAAAATGAGTAGCATAGAACAAAAATGAGCGGATTTTATTAAACAGTATTCACATTTAAAAAAATAAAAATATAACACCAACACACTCCCTGGTTATTTTTGTAACGTATTTTCTCGTTTGCGCTGAGCACCGAATGTCAACTTTTACGTTTTTATGAGCAACATGATAAGCACTTTAGTTCCCCCCCCCAAAAATAATTTCTTTCAGAGGTGTTTCTTGCAATAACTTCAGCCGTTAACTTATTGTTGAGATTAAGTTGTCGGAACTATACCCTCATATCTAGCTAGTTAACATTCAGTTTTACTTTCTACTACGAAGTAAAGGAAGTTTTACGAAAAAGTTTAGAAATTCCGATTTTGACAGAAGAAACTATTTTGCATATTCTTTTTACAGTCTAACATGTGTACGTATGCACGCTTGTATATTCGATATTATTAAAAAAGGATTACCCTTAGAATGTTAAAAATGTTTGTACTTCGAATTGCTGTTGTACATATAATCATATACCTTCTTTTTTTGTAACTTACAGATTGGTTTATCTACAGGGTTGTCCAAAAGACTTTCAGAACATTAAAGTCAATGTGCAGTTATTGCTTAAGATCCTCAAACTTTCGCGAATGGTATTACTTAATTTGTTCTGAAATATAAATTTTAAAAACTGGACTCACGGAACTGCGACAACGCCTATAGTAGTGCATAAATCGCTAACCTCACTTTCAAATGATATGCTTAAGCTTTAAGAAGCTTTAAAAACAAACCAATGACGTTAAACTATCGAAAAAGTTAATAATGCTTCTTCACCGAATGCACTATGGACTAATACTAACGGTACAGGTTTATGTCTCATGAAAAAATTCATAAGCACAAAAATTCCCTTCAAAAATAATCCGAAATATCGCAAAATCCCGTATGTTTAGCATTTTTTCTGCGTATTTTGTAGCTACTATAGGTTCATTGTTTGTGACAGTTCACAGTGCAACTTGTAAAGAGACATTCTTTTTTTCCGATTCTTTAGAGCGATTAAATTTTTTAACAGCTGTTTAAAAGTTACATGATATCCATAAAGAACAGCCTTAAGTGAACATCAATATTATTTAACGGATACGTCGACATGCATATTATTTTACAGGACGTACAAGTCATGGAATATCCACAGTTTATTTTTATTTTATGAAAAAAAAAATCAGGTGTATTTAAAAGATAAATTATAGCTCCAAGTTATCTGCTGTGCTTTACTTTATCGAAACGTCTTGTTACACATAACAACTTGTGTTCCGTCTTATGTTATACTGATTGTGTTTTTTCTTTTAATTTCTATCATAAGCACCGTTCTACCCACATATTTAACAATTCTAGTGTTTCACTGGTTACTAACCTCATTTATTATACCATGGAATGTTATATACCTTATTCACATCTCATTTTCATCTTCTTTAAGTATCGCTTTGCCCACATATGAAGTAATTTACTACTAAAGATACCAATTTCTAATCTGAGCACCTTAATTAGTATTCAGAAACTGAAAACTAATCATTTTTGAAGACGACAAGGGTATTATCATACTTACTGATTCGCACGCTCTCCTAGAAACAAGATAAACAAAACGGTGTCCCGTTTTCCATAGATTTCTAAAATTATTCCGCATTTCTCATTTTAGTTCAGGTCCAAATTATTCAATTAAATTTCCTTAATGTTCTTACGTAAAGAGCGTTCACTGTTGTGATAGTTAATAACATTTCCGAACATATCGTGCATACGGTTTACCTGCACGTAATGTTCGCTCTTGAACAAATGCAAAACTTTTGGAAAATATCTGAGTCTGGTCAACAGTAAACAATTGAAATAATGTAATTAAATGCGACGCCTTAATTAACGAAGTATATTTAAACTGGAAAGGGGATTTCATTAGGACTGTACTTTAGTGCCTTAGAATGTTGAGAATTTTACAATGAATTGATAATTTATACAATGCAAATGTTTACAATTATGACGCTGCAAAAACAAACATATATTTTCGAGGAAATTCCTATCTCGCAATTTTTGACAGAAAGGTGTACTTGTTCATTAAAATGGAAAATACTTAATCGCACACACTCTGGCACTTTGCTTAAATTAACCTTTGTAAAAATCCAATTTATTTCCCTTGTTTTAAACAGAGCAAAGGTTATGGATTTATTAGTTTTAGTCTTGTTAGAAATTACAGGATGATTATGAAAAAAACTATTCTGATAAATATAACTCAAGCGGCTATCGTGTAAACCGATTGAAAATAAATTTTAGATATTGACATGTGGTATGCTCTCGAGATTGTGGTTATTCTTATAGAAGGTGGTTATTCAATAACGTCAGCTGTATAGGGCCTTCTAGCGCGTAAAGTATTGGACGAAACATAACCAAATTTTGTGGGCTGACGTAGGGGCCATCGGATTTGGATTTTGAACAAAGTACCAAAAGTCACCACCAGGGGAAATATTGGCACTGTTTACCGAATAAAACTGAATGAATTTGTATCATCGTGTTCTTTGGTGCGATTATGAGTGTAAAAGGAAACGCTGGAAGCTTTCTCATGATTCGGAGGCAATTGGCCTGGAGCAGCTGCAACTAACTTTTTGCAGACTAGCCACTTAGCGTCCCTAGCCTTGTTGCTAAACTAGAGTTCGTTAGTTTCAAACTGTTGCATTATGCTTCGTAAGTTTGTTAAGCTAGTTGAACCTTTTCGTAACTTCTTTAACCGCCGAAATTAACGAAAGGCAACAAATGCACTCTCGTTTTGTTGTTGTTGTCCATGGATAGACGATCGCATTATCCATGGAAAGAGGTTCCGGCCTGTTGGTCCCTAACAGGCCATTTTGAACCAATTGCAGAGGAGGGACGAGCCACCGGAAATCGTCACCCACAGAGGTATCGTTTGAACCTGCAACGCGTTCGAGCCACGACGGATTTTACGTGCACCAGCTCCCATTAGCGTACACGGTTCCACAGCAGTCAACCCGAGAGAGGAGTTCACCTTCCCAAGCACTGTCCGAGCCGGATGCTGTAAAGAAGGTTATTTGGATGGGCTATTTTAAATTATCAAGTTGCGTTGTGACATGAATAAACCAGGTACGATATACACTTAGTTGCAATAAAATAAAAATACGTTAAATACTTGAAACTTTTTTTATTAAACATATACTATTGAAACATTATTATAACGGGCGGTGGTGGCTCAGTGAAAATAAAAATACGTCCTATATGGACAGTGAAATTAAGGTGGAATCCTTTTAAAAATTACGCCAGCACAGAATTACACATTGGCGAGAACAATAACTTGGCTGAGATTAATAGCGCCAATTCCAGAGCAACCCTAACAGTTAATCCAATAAAATTACAATGACGTAATCGCGAGCAAATAATTTTAAAGTCGTCGCAGGGGAACAACCAAATAACTTACGCCAGCAGGATGCCAAGAAGAAACTCAAAAAGGCCGTTGATTTTGCAAACGGACGCAATATAATCTATTTTTAGCACACCGGTCTGAAGAGACGAAACAATTAAGAACAAAAAGAATAGTGCATACGGGAAAAGCGAAAATACAGATTTAAAAACCGAAATGGCTGTAAAATGAAAAACAGAAGTGATTTAGAATTCTTGAATTTTGGATAGATTACATTAAAGAAAGCCAAAGTAAATGATTATTAAATTAGATATGTGATCTTCATCACATATATACTCCCCTCAACCAGGAAAAAAAATTTTGAAGAAATTTTTTTTTATTAGTTACAATTAATGTATTTAAAAAATTTTAATTAAATGCTCTGTTTGGCTGGCATAAACAATTAAGAAAATCTTAAACATATTCAGACAAAATTATACAATTGCAAAATTACTGCTGACCACCACCTAATAAATGTTTAGAGAAGAAAAAAAAAATGTCATGACACAATAAAAATAACTGCTAGCAATACAAAGTAAATGTCGACAAAATAAAAAGGGAGCATTTAGCTCACAATACAAAGGGGCATTTTAAGCTCATCCTTTTTTTTTTTTTTTTTAAATAAGGGGCATTTCAGCACACCCTTTTTTTTTAAATAAGGGGCATTTCAGCACTCCCTTTTCTCTTTAATTGAGCATCTCAAGCTCATGTGCACATCAAAGATATACTGCTTAAACTTGCAGTGAGTACTCAAAATTATAATTATAAACCAGCGCTGTTGAATGGTTTACATATATATATCAATAAGGCCTTCAAATGTCAGAATTATGCATCAAAAATACTTCACTCAATTGACAAAATAAAACAATACATTCAAATTATAATATGATACTAAAAAATTTTTTGTTTGTTTGATGGTAATTTTTCACACAGTTCTGTACCATCAGAATTGTAATAATGTTGTAAATAGTACATGACATAACAGTATCTTGACATACATATCTGTATATCATAAGAAAAATAAGCACATTCAATTGAAAAATTATACTTGCACAAAATGACAATGAAAAAAAAAACAAGAAAATTGAATATCAATCTGTACAATACCATCAACGAACATCAATCTAAGTACAAATAAAAAAGATCTCAGTGAAGGTTTAAGTGTTATTGGACACTCACATATTTATTTATTTATTTTAAATTTTCAAGTTAGAGATAATACTAAATGAATCATTTAATTTTATTATTAATTATTATTTTATGACTGTGTAATTATTTACTTTAGAAGTCATCATTTAATAAGTGTTAAGTTTTAAGAACATTATTGAAGAAATGATATATTGACAGACACAGCATGGAATCCAAATACACAAGTGAAAACTGCTGGACCAGCCAGGCAGTAAACAAAAGCAATTATACCTCCAAGCTTGTGGGTACCACACAAACAAGGAAACAAGCATTCAACACATGCACACAGCAATATATCCGTGAATGTCAAATAAACAAGTTATTAATTATGTGGAGGTAATAGAAAAAAATTAAGTTATAAAAGAATGAAATTAGTTAACTTGCAAGTCTTGAAAATGTAGGTTTAAAGTTGGTAACAAGTACGTAAAATATTAGTTATAGCTTAAAAAGAAAATTGAAGGCAATTGTGGTCATACGGTAAAAATAACAAAATTAATGATTTTTTTTTTGTTTGTTTGTTCAAGAAAGGAATGTTGTGTCACTTACTAACACACTAATATTTTCAAAAGTGACAAAATTGGCAAAGAATAGCACACAAAAGTACAAATAAAAATACACTAAAATGCAATTACTAAAGTATACAATATACTGATACTCTGAAATTATATACCATCAAATTTCACTTGTAGTCTGGAGTTAATCTGATCACTACATATATATTTTATTATGAGCTTAACTAAACAAACAATATTTCACAAAATAATCACTAAGATAAGAATAAACATAATTCAAATAATAAATTAACTATAAGCACTCTGAAAATGTAAATCAATGTAAATTTTTTTTTATAACTCAGTGAGTACTCGATACCTTAAAGTTGTATTAATTTATAGTAAGGTACAGAAGAGATTTAAATATCTCATAGTATAGAAAAAAATTTCAAAATAAAATGTTATGTTTGTGTATGTGAACACAAAAGAGTGACAAAACATATACAATGTGTTTAAAATATTTTTGAAATGCACTACTGTACACCATAGTGAAAATGTGGGAGAAAAAATGTAACAAATATTCAAAAATTTTGTGTGTAGCAAAATGTGGAAGGACAAGCACAATGAACTCAATGAGCAGAACATCAGTGTTAACATGTTTGTGAGTGTGAACATATAAGACAAACACAAGTGTGATGAAAAAAAAATCAAGTATGTGAAAACGTTGAGAGTCAATAAGTGTAAGCAATGTAAATAAAAACAACAACATGAAAAAAGGAGTGTAATTGTGGACAAACACAGACTTCAAAGATCAGTGACTATTCAAGTATGAATCTTATTTGAAGTACAACAAACAATGTATGATATAGTGTATTTGTGAAAAGAAAAAAAGGTAATCGAATGAATACCACTATACTCTTCCAAAGAATGCATGTATTAAACAGAGGCATATCAATGGCAGGAAAGAAAACAATAAAACAGTGTATCTAAAAAAATGTAAAAAAGTGTGAACTGTACAACCTATGATAAACATGTAAAACTTGTATTAAAAAGGCCAGAAATAGAGTGAAACATAAAAATATAAATGTACTCTTAAAAAAATAAGTGTTCAAAACAAATAATGTGTAAAAAAAATCAGTCAACATGGTGACTGTAAATAATAGCATGTTCAAAGAAAGAAAATGTGTGAAAAATATGACAAAAATAGAAACAGTATATTGTGAGGTAAGAAAAAAAACTGAAAGAATATGTATGTTGTGCCATGGACTTTAATATGCAAAATTGCAGTGTGTAAGAGTGAGTAAAAAGTGTGTGCCTTAGAAAGGCCTTGCCATATACTTAATTATTGCAGACTGTCATGATTATCAAAATAAAGAGTAAAGAAAAAATAACGATGTATGTGTACCTCATAGAGGCTGAAAAATGAACACAAAAATGTAAAATACAATGTGAGCAAAAGCGAAAATATAATTTAAAATCACAAGAATGAATATGTAAGCAAATAGAAAATTAAACACACAAAAAGGTTTGTACACAAGAAATTATATATAACAAGTAAACATATAAAGCAATGAGTAATATTATTTATCGTGAGTGAACGAAACACAGTGCATAAAGAAGAAAAAAAACTAAGAAGTGTATTAAAATAATTAAATGTGTGTGAATTGCAATCCAACAATTGTATTAAACAGTAAAATATTAATGTCATATATACTATATAAAAGTAGTAATTTAGATTTAAACTAATTTATAAACATGATTGAAAAACAATAACAATTATTTTTTTCTTACAACTCCTTAGAAGAAGTAAAATAAAAGAAAAATTCAGCATATTAAATATTGTCCTTGACACGTTATGTCTAAAAAAACTACTCTTAGCATGTGCTATTTGCACACAAAAAAATGGATGCAAAGACAATATGAACATGATTATTATTATTATACAAGTATTAGAAGAACTGCACTTATAAATGACTTACCAAATTTCCAAGAATAAAATTTCAGTTATTCGGTAAATAAAAATTTAGCAAAAAACTTTTCATTAGTCATACTTAAAATATAATGTCCATTAAATTACCAGTTCAAATGGCATTACAAAGCATAGTATGAGGTGTCGGTGTATCAGGAGCGCGCACATTTAAAAACAAAACCAATTGCCATCACAGGAGGGAAAAAAAAACAGTCTTCGCCAAGTTCAGTTAATGGCATACCTAGCGACGCACGAAAAAAAACTACTGGCGACTGCAAACATCTGGAAACAAAGTCCCAAATTTGCGGTGACCGGACGGCTTTTCGCACAGTTCAGCATTAGTTGTAAGTTTCACGCGTAAAGCAAGGCAGGAAAACACAACGTACACCATAGACCTCACTGCAGGAAGCCGACACAAAAGTCTCCAAATAGTCATAGGGTGGTCGTCGTACAAACAATTCGTCGGAGGGTGGTGCGTAGTAAGATCATCGATAAGCCATATATGAATTGTGGAGACGATCGGAAACTCATCATTAATGAATAGCCAGTCCATCAAGCAGCTCCGTGTTCCGTAAAAACGAAAGTCACATCACTAGAGTAATACATCACACATGTTCCATAAAACGAAAGTCACATCACTAGAATAAATAGCATTGTCGGGGCCGGAATGTGCATCCACAATGCAAGCAGACGGACTGGAGTGAAGAAGTGTCTTGATCGGGCTAGTTGATTCCGCCATTTTGCTAAGCCACAACCAGAATAAATGCAACATAAGTGCCTGGGTAGGCACCAATTTATGTAAAGAAGGTTATTTGGATGGGCTATTTTAAATTATCAAGTTGCGTTGTGACATGAATAAACCAGGTACGATATACACTTAGTTGCAATAAAATAAAAATACGTTAAATACTTGAAACTTTTTTTTATTAAACATATACTATTGAAACATTATTATAACGGGCGGTGGTGGCTCAGTGAAAATAAAAATACGTCCTATATGGACAGTGAAATTAAGGTGGAATCCTTTTAAAAATTACGCCAGCACAGAATTACACATTGGCGAGAACAATAACTTGGCTGAGATTAATAGCGCCCATTCCAGAGCAACCCTAACAGTTAATCCAATAAAATTACAATGACGTAATCGCGAGCAAATAATTTTAAAGTCGTCGCAGGGGAACAACCAAATAACTTACGCCAGCAGGATGCCAAGAAGAAACTCAAAAAGGCCGTTGATTTTGCAAACGGACGCAATATAATCTATTTTTAGCACACCGGTCTGAAGAGACGAAACAATTAAGAACAAAAAGAATAGTGCATACGGGAAAAGCGAAAATACAGATTTAAAAACCGAAATGGCTGTAAAATGAAAAACAGAAGTGATTTAGAATTCTTGAATTTTGGATAGATTACATTAAAGAAAGCCAAAGTAAATGATTATTAAATTAGATATGTGATCTTCATCACAGATGCTGCTTCACTTTCCGCGTTCTTAGGGGAGCGGAGTTTAGCGACTAGACCACTGTGGGTCTCGTTTTGTTGGCAATAGAGTTGACTAAAAAAGCATGGGCCTGAAAGGTAAGAGTCTTTCAAAAGCCAGTTGGCCTCAGAATGACGAAAATTCTCCCAAAGTTTCCTCCTATATTCATAATTGCAATAAATAACGCGAATATGTTAATTAATGCATTTTATTTGGTAAACTGCTCCAACATTTCTCCTTGTGGTGACTTTTGATACTCATACATATTTTTCCTTAAAAATAAAAATATCACGGTCAATCATCAAATTTGGTTATATTTCGTCCAATAATTTACTTGCTAGAGGGCTCTGAATATCTCACGTACTTTTATAACCGCCCTGTATATAAAGCAATAGAACTCTCACGGTTTAAGGCTACAATGGAAAAATTTCGATACGTTCTAATGACAACACGCTCTTTTTTTTCTGTGAAAATTAATCAGCACATTTAGGAAATCACAATTGGCGTTGGAACGATGCATGTATGACGAAAATTGGCGGCATAAAACATTTGCAAATAGAGTACTGTAAAGAACTAATGATATCACAAGGGAGGTAGGAAGTAAAATGCTTTAATAGGAGTTGATAGCTTTCAAGTTCTAAACTGTCATATTAACGTTTCTAGAGACTATTTCATATAATTATGCGAATTGCGTCAATGCATCTTCTCTCTATACTGTTTCTGATCCTTTACAGTGGTCTTTTTTTTTCGAACGTTTTACGCAATGGCTTGAATGTTACATCCTTTCCTTTTCCGAGCTAATCGCCTAAGAGTACGGCCGTAGGTTCGATTCATACTCAATCCCGATTCTGTTTAACCCCTTGCGCACCAGATCAATATATTTTTAAAGGGACCGTTATACCACATTATTAAACTCTGTTTAACTCAATGCCTACTAATGCCATCTAGTGGGTGAAAATAAAAGCTAAAAATATCAAGATGTGAAAAAAGCACTACTTAGAATATCACGTAACAATTCCCTGCGTTTAAGAATACCAGGTAGAATAAAGACTATGCTGTATAAGTACGCAGGTACGTCCGTGGTGCGGAAGGAGTTTTGCTTTCCTTGTGCTAGTAAAACCTGTCTCTGTGTTGTCCTCTTTATTCGAGGGTTCTTGAAACAAAACACACAAAGCCGAAAATAAATATTAAAAGTACTAGGGCTCGTAAGGATTTGCTAAAATTCCGAACTTTTGAAAAATTTTTCTAATGCACCCAACTACTGAAGATATTCGAAAAAACGTCTTTCCGTATTTTAAAAAAAGGAACAAGACCACTTTTAAAACATCATACTAATTTAGGACAATACTTCGAAAGTTGGGAATTTCAGCGAACCTAGGATCCGTTGGAACCTCGCAAGTACACAACAATACAGCAACTACAACTACATACACAAACATAGCAGTTAAATCCAAAAATTCTAATAATTATTTTATACTAATTTAATATATATTTTCTTCTAAGTGAACTCGTATACCTTCTTATTAATCTATATATATATAGATTTACTTTGCTCAAAGTTATTCGTCACTTTTATTATATCCCTATTTCCACTAACATTGCCATTTTAAAAGTAACTGATGTCGCAATAAGTCTAAAATGAAACCTTAGTTTCAGTTATAGTAAACTAACTGTAACTGTTAAAATTGTAACTGCTTAGTGCAATACCCATTTTTTTTTTTCAACAGAACAAGAATACAATTTCAAATGTCAGTCATTATTCATTCTGCACATTTTTATTTAAACATCCCTTTAGCTGAAAACAAACTTTCGGCTTCCCGGATATATTAAAGTTTAATCAAAACGCATAGACTTGCTTCTTCCTATAAACGTCTGCAAACGATAATTTATCTAAAATTATGCACGCTGAAACTTTATGCACCTGACAGACTTAAAAAAAAATGCATTAGCACGGCCCCAAAAACAAAGCAAATCGTAGTCAAACAAAAATGTTCAGCTGCAACAAGGACATAACAGGAAGAGGGACACATCACGTTTTTAAAAGGTGAAAGTAATTAGGGAAAACTAATTATCAAGCAGCAAAACATGCGTAAATAGTTTAGATAAAGAACTAAAATCTGATTTATGTAGCAGATGTAATTTTTCATCACAATTTACATTTTAATGAGAGAATTAATTAGGTGTTAAAGAAATAATTCTTAGATATCCATAAAATTATAATAAATGATCCATCACAGATGCTTTTGAAAAAGGAAAAGAATTGCATTAAAAATATTAAGAATAATAAAATAATATACAATTTCCCTCCAGTTATTTATTTTCTAACGTTCTTACAATTAAAGCTTAACAACTACGGATCAGAAAAGTGATAATTATTTGAAAATTGATATTTTATTATTTTGAGACAGCAAATATTTAAGAAGGAGTATGTATCTGCTGAAATTATAAATATGTGATAATTTGCATTTCAGTTACAATAAAATTTGCTTATAACACTAGCTATGAAGGATAAGAATTTTTAAAACCAAAAACTTCGTCAATCATTATTACATCAAACTACCGCTTCAACAGCCACAAACTTTTATCATTTAACACGCCAGCTCTGAAATGTTTTACTTGTTTCCTGTGTATTCATTATTTATTTGATTTATGATGGTATCTTCTATTAAAAACTACTAAAGTCTAATCTATAATCATCGTGTACCGCAAGGGAATGAAAAATCTTTCATTTCCACTAGAGATTAATATTATTTTTCATTCGTAATTTTACCATCCACGATAATTCTATTTAAAACCTTTATATGTTTCAGATCTGCAACATACCAATTAAAGCTGCATAAATTAATCATAATGTATTAAAAAATATTTGAATGACTGTGTTTTTCTCGAATATAACGGGAGCAAAAAATACTTTTTTTTTTTAATCTGAAAAGTTTGTGGTGTTTAATTAATACTGTAAAACGAAACTGTTTTTTTTTTCTTCAGAAAGTGCACTATTGGTTAGTAAAGTACTTATAGTGTTTTTTTAGTAGAACAACCTTACCAAAATGTTAATGAATGTTTAAAAAAGCTCTCAGCTCAACTTGTTCCCAAACATTTCAGTAGCATTTTGATTACCATAGATATATTTTTCAAGTAGTACAAAAATAAAATTATCCATTTTATTGAATTCTACAATAAACACATTTTGGTCCTTAAATTTTACATGAATTACAAAACTGAAAAATAAAAACTTTCGATATGTTTATAATCTGTTGCTGAACATTGGAGTATTTTTTTTTTAATTTCAATTGTAGACTAAAAAAGGGTTAAAGATATTATTATCTAATTCATTTCAAAGCTGTAAAAGGTTATCAATATGCTATTGCTGTGATGTAGATCACATATCTAATTTTAATAATCCTTTACTTTGTGTTTCGTAAATTATATCTATTCAAGATCATGTATTCAAATTAATTTTCTGTTCTCATTTTTCTATCACGTCGGCTTTTAAATCTGTATATTCGCTTTTTCCCGTATGCATTATTCTTAATAGTTTGTTCCTTCTCATGAAAACGTTGGCGCCAGCAGAGCTAAAAAACAGACTACATTACGTCTGTTTGCAATAGCAGCGAATTTTTCCTATATAATACTTAATATATTAAAATGGCTTCTCATATTTCCTTAGAGTTTTGTGTTTTCTAAATGCATTTTTTAAATTCGATGAACTTTCTTCGAGTCTGATGAAAAGTTGTCAGTTTTTGTTACGCTCCAAAATCGGAAATTATAATTAGTGAAATAATTGAATTAACTCATTAGCATTCAGTAATTTTTATCACATTTTCCAATTTATGTTGATACGTGCAATGATAAATAAATTTCAGATAATAGTCCTATCTGCAACGAATTTCTTTTTCTAAAGAATACGAATAAAATAATGAGAGGTTTACATTTTATTTTGTTATCATTGAGCATTTTGTGCATATTAATTTAATTGTATTCGAGAAATTCAAGTGGGGAAATAAATTAAGTCATATATTTTTACGACCTTCCTAAAGAGCAGGCGCTGGGCTCAATAGGTTAAGAAATATAAAAGATCAATTAATTTATATTGATAATCAATTAATTATTCATTCAAAATCAATAATATAAATTAATAAACAATAATAAATTTTAGGGTGTATTTCTGGATCGCCAGTACGTGTGAGGCACATTTTACTAATACAAAAATTTTTATACAGCGTCGTATACACATTTTAAGTTTTTTTAAATTAACTAGAAGATTATTTTTATTAACATTTTTTTTTACTACCTTGTTTTTAACATTTTTTCAATCTATATAGTTTTCTTATCTCTCATTTATAAAGAATTAAAGCGTGATGTCGTTTTTGTGGGGCACCCTGTGTTTAGGACACAGAGCATAAATTGCGCAATACATTTGAGACCGCTCCCATTACTATTTAATTAAATTAATCTGCTGATTTTATTAGCCAGTGACTTTATTAATCAGTGGGTGCTGTACACAATTTAAATGACTTTCAACTCTTCGTTTAGATATACTAATTTCTTAGGACTGGTATGCTATTAACTTAGATGCAGTATAGCGATTATATTTTTAAAAATTATTATTACAAGAATCTTCTCGGTACCCCGGCAATTTTATTATCTGTTTCAGTTTCGCTTTTGAATTTCTTGAAATAAAAGTCATGGTAAGCAGCAAAATTTTGCCTTTTGTAGCCTATCTTTAACATTATTAATACCAATGTAAATATCAAACGATTTTTAAAACATGTATTTATAACCAAAAGCTCATTTGCTTGTTGGTAATACGTATTTTTCGTTCCAATCCTGAAATTCGTGTGTTTGCTTTGATTTTTACCTGATGAGAAAAATGGAATGAAGGAACAAGTATCTTACCCAATCCAAAATTTTGGTTCAATATTGCAAATTAAAGTATTTCAAATTAGTGAAAACACGATATGAAAAGATATTCGTTCATTTTTAACCAGGACGTTTGAAAGAGAAATGGACTATAAATTCATGTATTGCACGCATCTTCGATATTTAGGTATAAAATTATCTTTAAAATTCTTTAAAATGCACTTATACATTTTACAGTTTTTTTTAATAGCACTACAGTGCTATTAAATAAAATATCTGAATAATATCTAAAATATCTAAAAAAGAGTATGTAAAAAAATCTTCATTCTTTATGTAAAAGTCCTTTTATTGAATCTTATTTTAAATTTTCCCCTCCTGGGATACAAATATATACAATTTCAGGCAATATTCAAACAATTCATATTTGTTATGGATAATGCTATGATTGACTTTTCTTATTTAATCTCTGGAAGAAGGGGAGGTGAGGATTGAGAATGCTTTTCTTTTTAATTTTTAAAATACTCGAAACTCAGATGAAGGCACAATACATCATAGTAGGTGGAGAGATGTCACAATGCTCTGATGTTGCGCTTGAGACGTTGATCACCGTTTCCTCAATAGCTTCCATCCCTGGTTGTCGGGTGTAATTTCAGGCAAGCACGTTCTCATGTAGAGCTACTGAGTCGTCAGGCGTTTCGTAGCTCTCATCCGTGGCGTAAGATGCTCTGAAGTTCATGCGTCCCGTTCGTTCAGGGCTCAGTCATCGAAGGTTTCTTCCGTCCAGGGCTCAGTCATTGAAGGCTGCTTCGCCCAGGGCTCAGTCGTCGAGGCTTGCTTCCGTCCAGGCTCAGTCGTCGAGGGCTGCTTCCGTCCAGGGTGCAGTCATCGAGGGCTGCTTCCGTCCAAGGCTCAGTCATCGAGGGCTTTTTCCGCACAGGACTCAGTCATCGAGGGCTGCTTCTGTCCAAGGCTCTGTGAGGGAGTTGTCGGAGGACGATTAAAAGAAAAGTTCCCTCGGCCGCTCACATGACGTATAGTGTACAAAAGGTTTTTGAGAAAAACTGACGGACAACTGGAATACACAAAAAAGCTGCAAAAAAGCTGTAGGTATCTTCACAAAAACAGTTATTAAAGAAACAAGTTCAATTACGCACCGCACATTGCTTCATAAAAAGAACACCAGGAACATATCTAATTGTTCCGGCCACACGGCATGCCGGAGTTCCATAAAAAAAAACGAACACAACCTCCTCTGACGGAGAGCAATCGAGAAGTCTTTTCAAATCTTCCTACAAAACTGCCAGCTCTCTACAGGTTGGCGAGTAAAATATGAGAACTCATAAGCCACTGCCCCACGTGACAACCACCGTCCGGTAGGCGTAAACAATATAAAAATTTGAAAAAAACTGATTAAATGATTGATGCCAAGACAGAAGTGCCAGAATTTGGCGGATGCCAATACGCAAGGCTACAACCCCGTGAGAAAACACCGACGGAAGACCGGGAGACGCTATGAACTAACACAGCATATGCTAAAGCGAAATTAATTTAGAAGGGAAACCCCGAAAAATCCCAGACATAGCGTCGCGCAAAAGGAAAGAATATTTTATCCAGCCGAAAAAACAAAGTGGAGAGAGATTAATACGGAAGACGTAATTTTGATTTAGAAAGACTAAACATAGGAACATTATTTAAGACGCGAAAAATATGTGAACTTCGTCACATATATCTCTCCACAACCCAACAAAAATTTTTGACGCCAGAAATTTTTTTTTTAAACAAAGAACTTTAACCCTTGAATTAAACAGAAAGCCTAACATGCAGCGCTTATGAGGGCTCATCACAAAAATACAATACCAAATAACATAACAAATTATAAAATACATCACAAAATACCATTTGCAAAAATATCAACAATATTCTGCTACAAATAAAACAATATAAAACGATTCAATTATCCATTACATATCAAAATTACACATGTGCAAAAACTAAAGAAAAATAACCTTGAATATTCAAAATAATATATGTACATATGACGTCATAAATGTGAGATCTCTTTATGCGAACAACTTTGCAGATAACTTTGCAGATAACACTGCAGATAGCTTTGCAGATAACTTTGCAGATAACATTGCAGATAACTTTGCAGATACCTTTGCACGTGCAAAAACATTTACTTTCAAAGTCCTTTGCATTATAAACGTCCATGCAAAATAAGAAATGAAAGTTTCTCAATATTATTAACAAATCTCAAATATACTTAGTGCACTTAATCAGGTTTAAATTTTAAAATAAAGTTCAAAGATGAAGCTTCTAATTAAATGAATGTCAAAGAAGATTCTAATAAAAGTCATGACATAATTTAAATAAATCAAGTCAAAATGATTGCAATCAAATACCTGAAATGTGTCCAATGCAATTTAGTTGCAGTACAGGTATTGCTATCAACTTTCAAAACAAACTCTCTCTTTTTTCTTAAAGTTTGTTTATTTATTTATTAATATATTTTTTTAATATCAAACACAATTTACTTCGTGAAAAACATAATAAAAACTTTCAATGAATAAAAATATCAAAACATATATAAATATTTTTTTTTCTTTAAACATGAGCTTCAAAACAAATTAAGATTTTTGTGACCAAAAACAGGAAACTTTCAAACAGACGAAACATGAACATAAACAATATTTGCAAAAAAATGGTAAACACAAAAGAAAAATGTATGTTTGTGTGTGTAAAGAAGGTGCAGGTTAGAAAAACCCATTAAATTGTGTAGAAAAGAAAAAGAAAAGTCAATTGTGCTGACACAGCGACAAAAGACGGATGCATGACAAGGTTGACAATGCATCAAAAGTTAATCTTGTTACCAAAAAAAAAAACGCGAGCGTAACAAGTATCCTATGGGGACACGGGCGAGGCATGCACAAGGCATTCAAGTTCCGACAGGGGGGAAAAAGAATGTCAAGTAGCACCTATATGTGTAGCAAAACATGGAGACCAAAGTGACAGTGTGAGAAAGTGTAAGTTAAAACTTACAAAAGTGCAAAAAGCACATGTGAACAGAAGCTAAATCTCTTCTCAACAACGGGGCGCATGGGACTTGTAAATTTGGAACGACTTAGCTTCAGGGAAAATTACAAAAAGGGACCGCCAATAAGAAAAAAACAAAGCATGACACCAACAAAAGAAATGATTCCCAACAACCATTAGCTCACCTACAGAAAACTATTGTTCCTCTTTTTTTTTTTTTTTAATATTAACAACAACTTGATTAACTAAGTTTCATGAAAAAGAGATACATATCATACAGTATACTGAAGTGTACATCTTTAAAAATACTGGACCAGCCAGATACAAACAAGATATTATACAACAGTGTACAAAGCAAGGAAGTGTCTGTGGGCACCTTCACAAACACGCCATTACTAAAACGAAAACATGCATCTACTTTCTAGGTCTTAAATTATACTGATTATGTGAAGTTGTAGGTAGATTAAAATTATCTGTAACACCATTATGGTAGTGATTATTACTATGTAAAGAAAGATATTCAGAACGTGGAGGAGCTAAAATTAATCTATCAATATGTACTCTCTGAGGTTCGAGATGGGGAGCTTGCAAACGTCTAATAGAGAAAGAAACAGGTGAGTGTTTTTCAGTGATCACATAAGGACCTGTGAATTTAGGTTTAAATTTATCCAAAGACTTTTTATAAACAATGTCATTTACATTTAAATCTCTGAGCCTAGCATGTTGTGAGTGTCTCTGAAAGCGAATCGTTTGTGAAGAAATAATGTTTTGATAAGCTTTCTTATAAATAGAGTCTAATTCTTGCATTAATTTATAAGTGTGTATGTCATTAAGATTTGGCGGAGTTGTCTCAAAGTTAAATGTGTCAAAAATAAGTGATAATTCTCTGCCAAAATGTAATAAATTGGGTGTAAAACCAGTAGTTGAATGTGTTGAACCATTATACAAAGATTTGTGAATTAAAATTGCATGTTCGAAGTTGTGGCCATCAAGTAATAAAGAATTTACAGAGTATTTAATGGAAGTATTTATGCGTTCAGCAATCGAATTACATTGTGGATGACCAGCCGAAGAATGATTAATTTTTATACCAAGTTTGTCATGAAAATGATTATAAATTGAGGCAACAAACTGTGGCCCTAAATCTGACAAAATCACTGCAGGACGGCCAAAAGTTGTAAAATATTTAAAAAGAGCCTCGACTATTACATTAGCAGACGTAGAAGTAAGAGGCACAAGCTCCATATGGCGAGAGAAATGATCAGTGATTGTTAGAACAGTACGACCATTACTGAAGGGACCAACAAGGTCAATAGCAATAGTATGTCCTGGATAAGTTGGTGTGTATGTTTGTTGTAAAGGAGCAGGTCGAGTAGGATGATGTTTCACCTGTAAACATACAGTACAAGAGGCAACAAAATTGACAGTATCAGTATAAATACCTTTCCAAAAATACTTCCTTGTTAGAAATTCGTAAGTCTTTTTTAAACCATAATGTGACAGATGAGAAATTGTTAAAGCTTTTGCTTTTAACGAATGTGGAACAACAATTACATGATGATAAGTTTGATTATGAACATTATACTTTTCACACATCAATAACATAGTTTCTGGATGAATAAAAAAGGCAGGATGAGTTGCAGAGGAACCCTTACTTAAAATTTCATTATAAATGACAGACAACTCAGGATCAGCATTTTGCTCTCTGAAAAAAGTTTCATTTGAAATTTCCAACAGTGGATCAGTACTATTTGAATTTTTTGTAACTAAAAAGTTCACATATTCATTATTTTTAGGAACATTATCAACAATTGGTATAACACCTTTATCATAAATTAACTGAGGATTACTGTCAAGAGTTTCAGTATTATTTTCAAAGTTCTCCCTAGATAAATAGTCAGCAAGTACATTCTTAGATCCAGCAATGTGCTGAAAACTAAATGAATATTCTGACAACTCAAGTAACCACCTTGTGATTATGTCAGCTGGGTTGGTAGTCTTTTTATATTTTTTCAAAGGAGCACTATCAGAAAGAATTATAAAATGTCTATTATACAAATAATATTTAAAGGCATTAACAGATTTATATATAGCCATTAGTTCCAACTTAAGAGCAGGATACTTTTGCTCAGCTTTATTTAACGATTTGGAAAAATAAGCAACTGGAAGTAGTTTATTATCATACATTTGTAAAAGACAAGCACTTATAGAAATGTTGGAAGCCTCAGTATTTAAATAAAAAGTCTTATTCCAGTCAGGAAGTCTTACCATAGGTTCAGAGAAAAATATTTGTTGCATCTTTTGAAAATTTTGTTCATGTGTAGAAGTCCAAACAAATTTAGCTTTAGGAGTAGTTAATTGAATCAAAGGTTGAGATAACTCAGAAAATGCAGGAATTAAGTGTTTGTAAAAAGTTGCCAAACCAATAAAGCGTTTTAATTGTTTTTTTGTTGTAGGAGTTGGAAAAGAAACAACTTTTTCAATGTTACATTGAATAGGCTTGATAAAATGATTTTCAATATGAAAACCCAAATAGTTTGTTGATGTTTTATGAAAAGAACATTTAGTAGGAGCAAGTGTCAAATTATATTTACATAAAACTTTTAAAACTTTTTCAAGTTTATGTACAGTGTCTTCAAAAGAATGTGATCCTATAATAAGATCATCCTGATATGCGAAAATTCCATCTGAGTTAACCTCGTCTAGTAAAAGATCCATAAGAGCCTGAAAAGTTGAGGCAGCGGATTTCAAACCGAAAACCATTCTTTTATATTTAAATGAGCCAAACTGAGAAGTGAAAGTTAATTTATCTTGTAAATCTTTTGGTAAATCTATTTGATGATAAGCCTGTTGTAAATCTAAACTGGTGAAAAATTTATATGTTGATAGATTAGCAATAATTGTCTGAATTTTAGGTAAAGGATATGATGAACCTTGTATGACAGAATTCAACATACGCAAATCAAGGGCTAACCTATACTTCTGTTTGCCAGAAGAGTCAGGCTTTTTCTTTACTAAAATTACAGGACATGCCCATTCAGAACAGTTACGTTCAATTATACCTGCATTCAGTAATTGGTCTATTTGCTCTTTAGCTTCACTTTGAAGAGCCTGAGGAATTGGAAATGGCAATGTTTTTATTGGAAAATCATTAGTAAAGTTCAACACAGGAATAACTCTGTCAGTGTGTCCTAAAGTAGACATATCTTTTGAAAAAGCAGCAAAATTGCTTAGTAATAAACTACTTAATTCACTTTGTTCATTACATTCCAAATGTGCTAAGTCAAAATCAGATGAAGTTAATTGCTGTTTTCTTTTATTAAGCACTTCTGATGAAGGCTGTATTAAATTACACATTTGAAAATTCTCAGAATCATCGGTTAGGTCTCTTTCTTTAACTTCATCAATATCATAAATATTACCAATCTTGGTATTCTTATTTAAATGAATTTTCTGTTCAGATACATTATGAATAAATATAGAAAATTTTTGAGAGCACTTGTTACCATTTTTGTTTTGATTAAAGTGTTCATTTAAATAACAAGCCTCATAAGAAATGTAATTTTCAGCATCATTTGGTGAAAAAAGAAAATATTCAGTGCTAGACTTATTATCACAACAAACCTGAGCATAAATATGCTCATCCGATTCTAAAATGACCTTTTGACATAGATAAACAGAATTGTCATTTACTTTAATTGAATTAGGACCTTTTTCATCATTATCAGTTGCACACACATGCATATTGCTAGAGTCTTTATTATTTAGAAAATATACCTTTAAATCATTAACCATAAGACAAGAATTTTTCATATCAATTGAAATATTGTTTTCTCTTAAAAAAGGAAAACCCAAAATACCATCAAAATGTTCATTAACTGGAATGTCAACAATATAGAAGCAGTGGTGAAAAAACATTGATTTAATTTTAAAGGTTAATTTAATACAAGCAGAGAATTTTATTTTTGAATTAATTGTAGATATAGTGACTGAAGAAGCCAGGTGTTTGTAATTGATTTTAGATTTAATTTCATTAAAAACATCCCTTGTAAGCAAAGAAATAGAACTACCAGTATCAATCAAGAATTTAAGTTTTTGTTTATTCACCATCACTTCAATTATTGGTAATAAATTACAATCATTGTTCACATTTGCAATAAAATATTCATTTCGTTTTTCATCTTCAAAAAAATTATCAGTCTGTACATATTTAGATTCAGCAATGGTAACAGGTACAATAGTCTGAGTCGAACAAGAACGAACTCTACGCTCATTAGACACTTTTGGTAAATTTTTAGACAAAATTGGGAAATTGTCTGGTGTATGTATGAAAGAACGAGATGTGTTCCCACCAGTCAAATCACACCTCGAAATTAGTTTAAATTACAGTCATTAGAAAAATTTCTTCCTGAATTTCGGAAGTTGGGTCGACGACCAAAATTATTATTTTGTGGAGTATTGTGCAAAACTTTAAATTTTCTACACTGGCGTGCAGAATGATGTCTGCCGGAGCACAATTGGCAGATAATACTACTTTGACCTCTATTTCTGTCATAATTTTGAAAAACTGTATTTCTGTTTTTAAACTGTGTATTATGAGGTCTACGTTGTCTGAAAAAATTCCGTTGCTCAGAAGCAGAAGCATTACGATTGGTGTCAGCAGAACCAGAAGTAGAATTTTTAAAAGTCAAATCATTAATTTTTGAAGCTAATTCTTCAATTTTTTCAGAAATAGCAAACACTGGGGCTTTTTGTTGATTAGCCAAAACAAGTGATTCAGATTGTGTAATATTTTGTAATTGCTGGGCACGCACAACAGCTTTAGAATAGTCAGTTATGTTATCCTCCAAAATTTTAACTCTAATGTTAGATGGCAAAGCCGACATCAATTTAACATATTTAATATCGTCAAGAGCTTGAGAATCTTTAATTTTATATACCTTAGAAACCAAAACATTTAATCGATGAACAAAAGCAGTTACAGAGTTAAAATCTTCAAATTTCAAATTATTAAGCTCGGTTACTGGGGCTAGAATTTCATTATTGCAAAAATATTTTTCAAATTCTAATTTAATTACATCAAAATCTCTCGCTTTATTTACAACCTCATTTTCAATAAAAAACTGTAATGCTGGACCAATTAGTTTAGTCTTGAAATACAAAATAGTTTTTTCTTCTGACCATTTGTTTAAAGATGCTAAGTCTTCCAATATACCAAAGAAATGTTTTAATTCTACGGCATTACCATCAAATGATGGAATATTAACAGAAAAATCAGAAATTTTAGACATTCTACAATAATAAAAATAAATGACTTACCTACAAAAATGACATAAAACACACAAAACGCAAAAATTATCCTCTTATGAATGAAAATCAAAACATTTATCCTTGTGACACACATAAAAGTTCCGAATCCATTATAAAAACACACATAATTCTGAACACCACACTCGTCTTTCGGTTTCCGCTAGAGTTGACTCAGAAGTATCGGCGAAATACAGGAAACATAGGAACAACAAACACTGGTAGCTGAAAAACACAGGGCGGCGAAACCAGAAGAGCATCGTAACACCGGAACGGTCACTACGTAAAATGTAGATACGAAGAACCATACAAGTCTATGACTTTCGATTTGCGGAGCGTCATACACACCGCTGGCTAGAAGGCACAGGTATCAGCAAATTCTTTTCGGTCGCACAATGCTGGGTAAACAAAAATCCTCTCATCCCTCTGAAAAATCCCAGAAAGTTCACAGCACAAGGAGCAGTTACTGAATCACCGCAGGGAGACATCGAAATTCCGATGACATGGAGACGGGAGAGTCCGCAGAAAATTTGTTTTGCTTAAGGAACAGTTTTTTTTTTCTGCACATTCATACTTGGGCAAAAGGAAACTCCGACAGCCGGTGATGTGCCGGAAACAACTACTCGTGAAAACAAGCTGGTCATGACGCACCAAGTTTATGTGAGGGAGTTGTCGGAGGACGATTAAAAGAAAAGTTCCCTCGGCCGCTCACATGACGTATAGTGTACAAAAGGTATTTGAGAAAAACTGACGGACAACTGGAATACACAAAAAAGCTGCACATTATTGTAGGTATCTTCACAAAAACAGTTATTAAAGAAACAAGTTCAATTACGCACCGCACATTGCTTCATAAAAAGAACACCAGGAACATATCTAATTGTTCCGGCCACACGGCATGCCGGAGTTCCATAAAAAAAACGAGCACAACCTCCTCTGACGGAGAGCAATCGAGAAGTCTTTTCAAATCTTCCTACAAAACTGCCAGCTCTCTACAGGTTGGCGAGTAAAATATGAGCACTCATAAGCCACTGCCCCACGTGACAACCACCGTCCGGTAGGCGTAAACAATATAAAAATTTGAAACAAACTGATTAAATGATTGATGCCAAGACAGAAGTGCCAGAATTTGGCGGATGCCAATACGTAAGGCTACAACCCCGTGAGAAAACACCGACGGAAGACCGGGAGACGCTATGAACTAACACAGCATATGCTAAAGCGAAATTAATTTAGAAGGGAAACCCCGAAAAATCCCAGACATAGCGTCGCGCAAAAGGAAAGAATATTTTATCCAGCCGAAAAAACAAAGTGGAGAGAGATTAATACGGAAGACGTAATTTTGATTTAGAAAGACGAAACATAGGAACATTATTTAAGACGCGAAAAATATGTGAACTTCGTCACAGGCTCAGTCATCGTGGGCTTTTCCCGTCCAGGGCTCACTCATCGAAGGCTGCTTCCGTCCAGGCTCCGTCATCGAGGGCTGCTTCCGTCCAGGTCCCAGTCAATCGAGGGCGGCTTCCGTCCAGGCTCAGTCATCGAGGGCTGCTTCCGTCCAGGTCCCAGTCAATCGAGGGCGGTTTCCGTCCAGGCTCAGTCATCGAGGGATGCTTCAATCCAGGGCTCTGTCATCGAGGGTAGCATTTAAAAGGGGCTCAGTAAAAAAACTCGTCACGGCACCAAGTTATATGGTGTAGAATCCAGCGGGAAACATTTTATATTCGCGAAAAGTACTTTATTCTATTCTATCGTATAGTGGAAGTAAGCAATAACCCGGAACTCCATGCCGATAAGAGAGTTGTACTACATTTTATTGACATTATCAATAATTACAAATTATATAAGGTTAGTTCGGTGGCTGGCAAAATAGCGACATGAAACGTGACCTTACAGGGCAGAGACCAAAACGTGAAGTGTGTGAGAAAAAGGTCCGAGAACCCAAAGCTTACCTGGCGATAGAGCAGAGCGCTAAAAGGGAACTGTCGCCATATAAATCGCCAGATTGTAAAAATGAAAAGAAACGTTGGGCCTTACATGCGTATACTAAAATTTAAATGTGAGACACCACAAGGGGGGGATCAATAGAGATAAAATGTAACCTATGCAGAATTATTAAAGCCCCGTGGGAACGAAGAAAATAAAATGAATTCTCAGACGAAAGGCACCAACAAACTCTATTGCAAATGCTAAAACCAAAGTCATTTAAGAAGTTGAATAGCATTATGGATAGATGGGAGATTTAAAAATGGCAAAGAGTATTAAATTTAGAATAGGTGAAGGGAAAACGGTAGTAATTATAAATGTGTAATTAAGTGCATGAAAATTAATTATAAATATGTAATTAACTGTATCATAGTCCCCTCAAACGTCTTGATTTTCTGCACTCATATGTAGGAATGAATCTGTCTTTTTTCTTTTCCAATCCAGTAACAACTCCGTCATCCTTTCTATTGGCCTTTCTTTAGCGGTCTCCGTTCACTCTCTTTTTATTTCATTGGATAGTTCGCCTTGTCATCTCCTACTCTTCGGGGGTTTTAATTGCCTTGTGAATTTTCCATGCATAATTTTTATGATCTGTCATAAATTTATCTCGTAAATTTTCAACTGTCTGCTTTTTTTTTTGTTCCATTCTTCTAAAATGTCACTGCTTGGAACATGCTGTGGCCATCTCCCGTCATTTATAGGACTTATTCCTACAGTGCCAAAAAAAAAAATAAGATTTCAAAACTAAACCACGCATAGTTAGTCTTCAAAATTTGGGTCGAATCTGGCAAACGCGACGTGTTTCTACAAAGGAACAGTATTGTTAGAATATGTCGGGTGAATGTTGTAAAATAGTTATGGCAATTTTAATATAGATTTCAATTCTGAAGAAGTGTTTTGTGGAACGGAAAGATAAACACCGCACACTCAAGGATTATGATGCACATTCCAAACAGTATTTCAAATGGTGAAGCATATTTGGAATATGCTTGGCGAAGATTGTGAAACAGTTTTAGTTGACGTTTTTAAGATAGATTTCGATTACAAAGATGCGTTTATGGAACAAGGAAGACAAATGCGACATACTTAAGAATAATGATATACTTCCTAACTTAATGGAGAAAGGAAGAAAAATAGAGACGACGAATGGATTATGATACGCTTCACTTTAGAGCATATTTAAAACTAGAAGTCAAAGTACGTAGTGGAGGCAATTACAACGGACGCTAGAAAAGCAAATATAAGTCTACACTCAATATATATTATCTTCATCCGCCTAAAATAAATAAAGTCATATTCAATTTATGTACCCAAATCGAATTTCATTCTCTTCTGGACACACGGGGAAGCTTTTCGCATTCGAACGATTTCGTTTTGTGTACACAGCCCCTCTTCTCCGTCATTAAATCGTAGTTTAATTTTTTTTTTCATTAAATCATCGTCTGCTTGAAGCAGACGATTATTAATGAAAAAAATTAAACTATTTTATCTCCAAAAATTATTTTAAACGAACTGGAATCGCATTTTCCTTTCTAAGCCTGGTAACCGTGATTTCAGTATGACGTCATTGTCATTTGAAACAGCTAATTTTGTCACGGAAATAATTCACTTTTTCCACTCTAGGAAGTAAAATGGAACTGAAAAGAGCCAAAAATCGCTTGAAAGTAAGGGAACGGATGGATTTTCAGATTTTTAAAGTAGCGCAGCTTTTTTACTATAATTTTATACATAATTATGAGGAAACCGTAACACCGTACAAACGGTGTAGATGTTACTATGCTTTTTGTGCTTAGCTTTATAATATTTTTGCAGTAATGGCGGTAAAAGTTCTATCTTGAAGCAGGTTACCAGGAATTGTTAGAGAGTCAGTGAATCAGCGATTCAGTGAGTTAGGAATCAGTCATTCAGTGAGTTAGGAATCAGCGATTCAGAGAGTTAGGAATCAGCGTAACTATATAGGAGAATATGAAAGTGTTTCAGTTTTTTCTTGTCTGTTTTTGTTGAATTTATTAAAATATAAATGAAAGAACAAGAGTACATCATTAATATGGTACATAAAGTAACTACTATTTTAAAACTTATTAAATAAAGTTTATAAACACTTTCCATTATTCTAAACACCCAGAATATATTTGATTTGACTCAGATAAAAATCTAAACATTAGCTTCGTAAAATGGATGTTTATAGAAATTGAACACAGTTTTAGAAATTTCTTTAGAGAAAAAATACATCAGAAAGCAATGTCCTTGTCCATATTAGATTAGCAACATCTATTTATCAACTTCAGCTTGACTCTCAAAATTAACTTTGTCCAAAATTCTGTATAGAGTTGAAACGTTCCCCGACGTACAATGCTTTTAACAAAGAGTAAATTACATTTATTGTCGCTGTCCATTGAAGAAATGTTTTGTTACTTCCTTACCTGTTATCCACCATGGGAAGTCAAGCGTGTATTTTGAGCCAAATTGAAAATAATGTTTCGTCGTTGCAGAAAATTGGAGTTGTTTTTAACCATTTGTGTCTAAAGTTTCTATTCCATAGTTGAGTGGAAAATTATATCGCTGAAAACAAGATTGCAGAGAAAATACGTGATGTTATGAAAAAATAAACTGGCATTTTGTTTTATGCAAATTTTAAAGCCTGTTAAAAGTCACATTTTTTTGTAGTTATTTGAATTGTAGTTAGAATTGATGTTTTGTTGATTGATGAATTTGTAGTTAGAATTGATGAACCGGTATATGGATTTTTAACATATATGTACGGTGTATACGCATAGCCGCCAGCATCTACGGAATATAATTTCACTTTTTGTAAGCAGTAATTTTTTACTTAGAATATAGCAATATTTCTGAGTTTAACGCTTGGAGTAGCTACTATTTTGAAAAAAAAAATATTCAATAAATACACTGTTTACAAAAAGTGGCTAATTATATTTCGTGAAGCTTGGCAACTAAGTGTATGTGAAATTATTTTTAAACTGTAGCCTTCGGAATATTTTGGTAACAGCAAGAAAAAGCATAAAAAGTTTTGACCGTGTTAGGTGTCTTTAGGTCTTTATAATGTACTTTATGACTTTATAATTCACTGTAGAACTTAATTACAAATACTAATTTAAGCCATTCTAACAGGCTGTTGAAAGCAATCTCTTGGCTGATTTATGCTTCTATAATATTCCAATAGAATAAATTAGAATGTCTTGGAATAATTTATTATTTGTCCATGTTTAGTTAGTTAGAAATTACTTGATCAAACTTTAAAGTAAATACAAAAAATCACGTTTTTTTATACTTAAAATAAATTACATACATATTTATAACTGGAACGTGTTACGTATATTATAATTTAAATAATTTAATAAAATAATTATATGACAAAATTATGTTCTTAATAAATACTTGTGCTATTTGATTATAAATTTGCATAAGTTTTTACATACATAATGGAGAATTAACACAAGTATTTACGAACTTTATTTATCTTAAAAGCTACTTCGTATATAAAAATAGCAATAAGTGTGTTGTCTCTTAGAATAAAATCAAAGCATTTCGTTTCGAAGTCTTTATATTAACTTCAGCATTCTCGATGCGTTATGCATAATATGTGCATTGAATCCATATAACGTTTTCATACCTATTATTCAATTGCATATCCGTTATGCAATGTTTAAACCGCATAATATGCTAAAGGATTAGGTGGAATAGCATACGTCAACAAGGAGCGTTTGTGTAAGTAGGAGCATATAGTATTGATATCAGTGTACGTTCAAATACATCCGTACTATCTAGCTTTCCTCTACATAATCATAACAAAATATTACTTACCAAAATTAATGGTAGAAAATACAAGCTACTCGGCACATTTCTTTTTTATATCCACAGTTTGATATATTAAGTAGAAAATAATAATCGGAATTAACTCTTTAAACCAAATACGACATTCGTCTTTCCTAGAGAGCCCAAATGAACTTAACTCACTTTTACATTTAAATTTAAAGAACACCTGTCAATGAATGTGTATTTCATTCTTTTGAAAGGTCAATACTAAACTTGATCATTAAATGTAAAAGTTTTCAAATTTTTGCATTCGTTATTGTTACGGAGAAATTGTCACATAAGCATATGAGCCCACTGGTAAAAGTTACAAAAAAAGATATAATTTAAAAGTACGGCATTCTATCTCTTGTTTGTAGCACACAAAAAAAGCTTTTTCTTTTTTTCCAAGTTAAAACTGCTTTCTGATGTATGTGTACTTCTAATCATTCACTCGTGTTCTCAGTTGGTTTTTAATGTTATCCCAATGAGATTTTAAATATATATGCATTAAACTCTTATAATTAATAGCTAAGATTTATTTTTTTTACATTTAATCGCATATATCCTTTGTATTCCTTAAATGAATTTTCAGTATACATCTGCAGATAATTCAAGATTCTACATAGACAGGTACATTGATGACTAAAAATTAAAGCATGTCAAAAGGATCAACATTCATATAGCACTAAATAGAACAATCCAATGCAATCAACTCAATTTTCGAATGAATAAACAAGAGAAGAAAATGCAACAAATTTAGCTGAATGAGATAGCAAGATAAATTCATTCTTGGGGAAGTACTCAATGGGTTTTCAAACTGTTTTGTTTGACAGACATTTAGAAGCATCAAGCTTGAGTTATCAGTCTATGGAACCAACTTTCAAGACCGCGTCGCGATCTCTCAGCAATTTGAATCCTCATTAGAAGGATAGATAAAAAATTCGTCAATCGTCATCTTTAGAAAACGTAACTAATTGTGAAATTTCTCCATCAGATTTTTACATCTTTCAAAATTAGCATACTTTTAGGTTTTATTCATCCATCGAACTTTATTTAAATTATTAAATTTCGAAATCAGGAAATCCTTTTCCGGATATATGTACAAGGTATCCTAAATTACACTAGCGGTTTTCAAAAATTTATAATAGGTTGACGATAAAGTTCGAAAAAAATTCTTCCAACAAATTTATGCGGCAGGGCGTATACTTTTTTATTTAAAAAAAAGTGTTGTAGTTCGAGAAGTTCCCATTAAATGACACTGAACTACATAATTATGAAGCAAGTTTACTATCCAAAAAATTTTTTATCGCACTTTAATACTCCTAAGCGCAAAATTTTATCATTATTTTTACTGAATTTTATAATGATACACAATTTGAGAGCTTAAAACTTTAAATTTCTTTTAAAAAGCAGCAAATAATAATTTTAAAAAATGCGATTTGCATGAATAGGATTAAAGAGATTCGATTTTATGAATTTCAAGCATTCTTGATATTTTATGTCTGCGTCATCTATAGGCAACTTTTTAAACTACAACTTCTTTTGTGATTCCAAAAAAAAAAATAAAATAATAATTGCCCTGTCAGATGAATTTTCTGCAGGAATTGCTTTTTAAACCTGAACCGTTTTCTTGCTGTAAATATTTGAAAACCGTCACTCTATTTTAGGACACCCGGTATAGTCTATAACCGTATTCAAGTAGGAAAATAAATAGCTCTTGTGATTGCTTTTGAACTACAGCATATATTGCAAAGGAAGGAAAAAATTTGCATATACTTTCTTTATATAAGTGAGGAGGTAGCAAGCAAAAGGTGTTTTTTTTACATTTGGCAAGTTTTCTGAAACCGCGAAAAAATTTATTCTGAAGCTGTAATAGAGATACGAAAAATTGTTTTTCAACACAGTTTTTGAGGAAGCAAAATTCCTTTTAGGCCAAGAATTCCTAAAATAGCTCTCAATGGGACAAACAAAATGATGCACTTTCGAAAATATGTGCAAAACTCGATTTTGCTCGCTAGTTCTGCAAGTTTACTGAGCTAACGTATATGATAAAAAGAAATGATCTAAAAAACAGTTTTTTGAAAATTTGGGAATAATTTTTTATTCCTAAATTTTCTCAAAGCTTCAGGAATTTTTGTTTTCTTTCGATTCGATTCGGTGTAATAGAATGATCATTGGGACTATCACTAGAACTGAATCCATATAACTTCACATGTGAATGACTATTGCTCCACATTCCACACAAATGCCTATGAAATAAATAATTTTTTAGTTTACTAATTATTCAAGAACATAAGTTTTGCTTGCTATTGTAACGTATTGAAAATGCCTTTTACAACGCGGAATCGCTTTGAAAGAATTTAAACAGTAAAATTATACTTTAATGCAGTTATGTTAACATTATTAATATATTCCCCCCTGATTTTCTTCAAAGTATCATGCATTATTAATACATAGTTTAATTACACCTCGTCACTTTTGATTTAAAATTTTCGTACTAAAGATAGCATTCTTATCTTCTTTATAAATAATACTCCCATTTCGTAAACAGATTAAAGAGCGAACGACACACGATATCCTATAGCAATGCTATTTGCAATTTACGACAATACTACTGCTGCCTAGCCGTTGACATTATCAACCAGTATAGCTGGGGAGGATATGAATTATTAAATCGCATATAACAAACACGCTCTATGATAAATTCAGTCTTGCATCAAGCCAGATACAATTGAGAAAAGATAATCTATTTAATCCCGCAATTCTGGGAACTCCATTCATTTATCAACGAACTCAAATGGCGGATATGATCAATTCAAACGAAAGCGGTAAGCAAAATGCATCATCTCAAACAAACAATGCAATTAAGTTGAACTCGATTTTCTGTGTTCCGCTTTGGCAGGCTCGTGAAAATTCAAACCGAGCAGAAAATCCGTTATATAATTCCTTGATTTATGGGATAGAGATTCTAGATCATCGTCAAAAGGCCAGCAAGTACTGTAACGTTACTTTATGAACGTAATTAATTGGGGGTGACGAAAGTTCATAATTAATCAACTTAAAAATAATGTTTCTTATCTTCAATTAATTTTACTGCTAGTGGATATGTTTTTGAAAATGTCAAGTTCATTGCAGCACGTATGAAAGATGTTTAATAATCTCCCTGTAAATTACATAAATATTGATGTGCATTTTTACGATCTATTTCCTCTTACAAGGTTTTTTTATTTCGATTTTTCTATTCTTTTATATAAAAATTGGGTAGTTTAAATTAAAAAGATTAACTAATAAATTATAATCCGCTCTCAGAAATTCTATTTTGTATAATTATTTATCATTGTTGCCAAACGGGTCAGTCAAGATCCTTTTGAATTCCATTCAATTGTTGATAGTAATCAACACGTTTTTAGTAATTTGATGAAGTTAATTATTGCTGAAAATACGCTTTTTAATGATAAAATAAACACAGGCCACGCTTGCAATCTCAATCTCATGTATAAATGCAAGGAACGAGAAAAGTGTGAAAAATTCAGTTGATGCTACTGTACAAGTCGTGAGTTGGTCCTGTTGTCACTTTTGGTGAGATGCAGTGACGTGCGCTAATAACTCTACCTCTGGCTCCTTTAACATGTTTTCTGTAATTGGTTGACGCCCACTGAGAAATCACGTGCCCATTGTTTTTTAATTTCCCATGAAAACTCTCTATAAAAAGTTAGTCTTGAGTGTGCGATAGACATTGGATGGCACTTAATTGAAGCGTTAGCTTGAGACGTCACGTTTTCTGAAAGAACACTACACAGGACGTTCCAAGCCTGATGGTCGCATGCAGACGAGGTACAAAAATTTAGAATTCTGGTAATGATAGCATTTAAATTTACACTCACTTTCATTTAAGTACCCTGAATACAAATAAATCCTTTCACTAAACCACTTCTGACGGCCCATATTTTATGGCGATAGTGGCGAATGAATGTACGACAAGTGCCCGCCTTTGCTAAGAAAACATTCCTTTCAAATGTGAAAACATATATGTACCGCATCTACTAACACAAAAATTTCTCTTAAATAAAACTAATCACAGCTATCATTTTTGATGATCAGAGATAATTTTTCATGCGTTTTATATTTCTATGGATCTTGCTCAGATGAATCACCAAACGTTGCTGGAGTATTTTGTGGGCTTTTCCCGATTTATATTCCGATCGGACATTCTGGAGCTGCTTTTGATGGTGAGACAGCGTCTATTAAGGTAGCTCTGCAACAGCTTCTTATTATAGATTTGACCTTTTTGGAGATTGTGATATTATCTGACTCCAAGGCAGCTGTAAAGGCTATTGCCTCTGGTGCTCCTGCTCCATCTTTGGAAGTGTTACAACGACGAAATTTCCTGCAACAGGTCATGAGGAAAGAAATTAATGTTAATCTTCTGTGGATCCCTCCTCATTGTGGTGTGGATGGAAACGAACAAGAAGACCTCTTAGCTAAGGTTTTACGGAGGATTGAAAGTGAGACCTTCCTTTCAAACTGCCGAACGTATTATTAAAAACACTTCAACCCTTTACACCAAGATTTAAGGATAGTAATTCCACAAAGAGGTGGTTGAGGTCTATCCTGGGCATTCCTGATTGGCCCCGTTCCACATCTGTTGCAAGTTTTTGTCTGAATGTTGGTCACGACTGCTTGGCGGCTCACTTATTTCGTATAGGTGTCCTGCCTGACCCAACCTGCCCTCTTTGCAACGATGGGACCATGGACAGAGACCACCTGGGACGATGTAAAACAATACGTGGCATCTCAGGAACGGGGCACTATTGGGTCGACCGTCTGCATAGGGGGCGATGACATTTCTTTTTTTTTCTTCTTTTTTTTCTTTTCTTCTTGTTTGTTGTCCTTTTATTGTTATGCACCTCGCCATTAGAAATAAAAAAAATATTTTGTACCAAATGTATGAAACAGAAAATAACCAATATTATAGTTTCTTGTTTGTTTGATTATGGCAGCGCTACAGTAGGGCGATCTGCCAGGGAGTAGGAGTTCCTTGGTAGGTGGATATTTGAAGGGGTTCTAACGCGTATTCACGTTACACCTGAAGAAAACCTACCAAAACTCCAGACCGATAGATCAAACAGCCGTGCGATGGGACCCGAACCCGGGACCTTCTCATTTCGGCCGGCTAACATTTTCAGTGACATAACCACTGTGCCATGGTGAGGCCTACAGTTTCTTGATTTGATTTGATTTGATTTTGTGGTTAAGACAAAGCTAATCAACGCGTATCTGCCTGAAGGGAGTTATGCATTGGACGAAGAACTTTATAAGGTGTTCTGACGCGTAATCACGCTACATCTGGAGAAAACCGCCCAAAAATCCAGGCAGTTAAATCGACAGCCGCGACTGTGAGCAGTAGGCCAGAACTCTTAACCTTTACACTTCAGCCATCTACCATGTTTAGTGTCTTATCCACTCGGCCATGGTCGGCCTATTGTAGTTGCTTATTTTAAGTTTATGAAAACATTATTGACTGTATTAAGTAATCGTTCATAAATATTAAGACAGAAGAAAATGTCTTGTATTAGTTACTTATGTGATTTACTTATATCTCTTAATCAAGAAATCTCAAATAATTTCAGCAAGTCGAGAAACAGCAAGAGTTGCAACGATGCATTTAAAATTTATAGCTATAAAGCATTTCTTGATGATAAAATACAATTCTATGTTTCCAATGACACAAAGAAGCTATGGTCCCTCGTTCGAACGCAGATAAGTTCAGATAGTACTATCACAAAATTCAAAAGATTTTAAGCTTTATCTTCCTATTTCAGTGAAGTTTAAACAAAAGATATCAATCTAAAAGAATCATGCATCATCTGAAATTAGCAGATGAATCAAGCGGAACTTAGTTCTACGCCTATCTTTGTGGGTTATAAATATTTAAACGGTGGAACTAAAATGTCATTGGAAGAGCGATTTATGAGTGCACAGAATTTTGAAACACTAGATACAAATGCAGTTTGAAGACACAATGAATTTTGGGGTGCAAAAATCAGTCAACTTGGATATACTTACTATTGTTATTGAAATGAACTCGTTCATTATGTATAATTTTGAAGTAAGAATGTTTATGAGAGGTTTTGAGGATTTGGAATTAATAATGGGAGCAACTGGGATACTTGCTCCTAGGCCTGAAAATTATTAAATAAGTTTTAATGAGTACGTTTTATTTGCAATTAGTAGGTGACTTCGTGAAAACATAAACAAAATATTTGCATCTATTGAGGAACTTTAAAATAAATTAAAATCTCATTTTCCAAAAGCAATTTATTTGAGATAAAATCACCGAAGTTCAAAAATAATTTGCTTAAAGATAAGTCCTTTTATACATATTCATTTTTTTGTTCACAAAATTTAACTGCATTAATATAAAACTCAGGTTCATATGTGTACTTTCAAGCTTTTGGGTTTTATGACTGTGTAGTAAATGTTAGATTTGGAGCTAACCAAGAATAAAGACAGCATCAAGGTTTGAAATTTATTAAGTGTTTTCGTATATAATCGAAACAAATTATGAATAAAATAGACAGTATTTGTTTAAAAATGCAAAACAAATTTTATTGTATTTTACATAAATATTGAAGTCAGCAGTTTTTCTGAAAGAAAAAGAAGGGCAGTTATAGTCTTAAACTATCAGTTCATTAAAACAGTAGTTAGAGAAATATATATTTATAAGAATCTTCGTATAATGTTTTAATTTGAACTTAATTTCAGAACCGAAAATAATAACTACATTTACTAAGTTTTTAGAAAACTGATAATATGTACTGTGTAAAATGTATTACCAGTTTTCAAAATGGAATATTAATGAAATGTTTAAGAAATTCTAAATCAACTTATTGTAAGACATTAAAAAAGTTTTGTTCCTATGAACTTTTAATAACAACTTCTGAACTTAATAAGGCCCTTTATCAACTTGTGGGAAATCAGTCACTTATATTTATACTGAAAATATTTTCATTCATTACATTAGTGTGCAAAGAACATTTTATCTGTAAATTATCTCTATTAAAACCAACTTTGAAACGAAACTCTTAACTAATAAAATACAATTTATTTACTAACGTGATTTATTTATTTGTATTTTTCAATGGAAAAAAAATCAAATACCACAAAGCTCATTATTATCTCTCTTAATTTATTTCCTTGTATTAAGTTAAATACAGTAAATACAGTTTAAAAGATATCTGGGTAATCTTTTAAAATCAATTTTTCGTGCAGGTCTATGTATATATATATATTTAAATATTAGCATGACTGATTTAAAAGATTTCAGTTCCAATAAGAATTAACATATTTAAATTTCATAGAAATCGATGCATATTTACGAAAGTTAGTTTAAAAAAAATCCATCGCATGTTTCAGAATAATTTAACATATTATTAGTTTCCTAAAATATAAAAGTTGTAAGTTATAATTATTATTTTTGGTTCTGGATACAATAAACAGATTCTTTCAACTATTTTAGCTGGATAAGTTTGTTGAATCCGCTTCTAAATTATGTAAAATAATTAATGTTTAACTTAAAATTTACAGGACAAGCTACCTATCTATAGCTGAAGAATTCCCGATTTATAAGGTATGATCAACTGGAAATGTTTGGAATATTAAAAGCTTTATCTGGAATTAACTGGAAAGTCAGTTTCATTTATTGCATTTGTTTTCACTAGAATATGGAAATCAAACTGTTCGACAGAGGATCGTTCGAAATGACGTGATTTATTGTTAGTCAGAATTAAGAATAAGTACTTGCAAATATGCCTTGAGGATCTTTCTAATTAGCGAAAGTTTAATTAATTAGTTTCAATATTTTATGATTCATTAAGACTTCGTCGTTAATTTACCTACATTGCTAAGAATTTGGTTCAACGTTATGCCAAAGTTATGGTGCAAATTATCTGCAACTAATATTTCGAAACATGTGGTGCTAAGATTCTCCATTTAAGCGGTGCTTCCTGAAGTACTGTTCTGCAGTGAAACATAGAAGCAGGATGTAGTTTTTTGTGCTAACTTTATATATGTCTAGAGCCTGGACCAAGATCGGGTATTTTTCTTTAGAAAATGTATGGCTAGGAGTTTAACCAAGATCAAGTTGGGTTTTTTTTCTCTCTCTCTAACAAAATGTATAGTATAAGAGTAAACCAAAATCATGGATCTTTCTATCTTAAAAATACCTCTTTAGTGTTTTATTTGTAATTTTATTTTTGAAAACTGCAAAAAAATCATCTCGAATACACATCATATGTGTTAGAAAAAACGTACTCTGTCAACCAAGATAAGATTGGCAAATTTTAAGAGAAAAGAACAAAGCCTATAGAGTTGAAATCGTTTGATCGCAATTTTCAATAGAATTTTCTCGTTAAACATGAAACATTGTGCTTTGGTATTTTCTCATGATTTTAGCAAAGTAATACACGAAAGATGAGCTTCTATCACACAGCATATTGATGAAATACAAGCAGTTACTGTGCTATTCCAGTGAGAATAGATAGCGATTTCTTTCGAATCGGATTCTTCGACTAGCAGATTCTATAAATAATTTTTTGAGGAAGCTTCATTCTTACATTTTAGAAAATATTTTCTTTTTGGAAATTACATGAGACAGTTTTTTCTTATTTGTTGTATGGATATATTTTTGAGTAAAAATGAGAATAAATTAGGCGATTTTTAAAAATCGTGCATCATTACTTGCTCTTTGGTTTTTCTCGTGCCTCCCCTGGAAACGCTCTGCGCCTCCTTGGGGGGCGCGCCCCACAGGTTGAGAAACGCTGCCTTAACCACAATAAAAATATATAAATGTAATACTTTACTTATAATAATACTTATAAATATAATACTACTTATTTATAAATAAATTTTTGTCATAAAAGTTTTCAGATTTTCCACTTTTCTAAATGTAGTTACTTTTGGATCTTAGTTTTCTAATGACTTCTGAAGATTAACTTTTTCATTCCGATTCTTTTGAAATCTGATATTCGTCTTCACTCAGAATCACTTTCTTTTTCTTCTCCTTCATCCTTTTTTTTTTTTTTTTTTTTTTGAGAGAGAGAGAGAGAGAGATAGAGCACCATCGGACCCCTCTGGAAGAAGAAGTTATAGGGTCTCACTGCTATAAGGCTTGCTCTTTTTCATTGGCCTTTATCTAGAGCAGATCATATAAGGGCACTGCTTAAAAGATGCCCCCTTTTGCAAACCCATAAAATCTCATTCCAAGCTCGAGGAGAAAGTAATTTATTTCAAGCCAGCACTTTTCTGTTTACACACTCACACTTCAATGACCCGAAGTCACAGTTGCCAACCTTTGAGAACCAAAAATGGGGAGTTTTTGCTTTGGACACAATTTACTACATAAATGGAAAACTAAGCTGTAAATAGATGGGACTATTTACATGACTAAGAAAGGGCAATTTTGGAATATGTAGAAATTTTCTTCTTATAGCAAATTTACATCAGAAAAATAAGAAATTACATACTGAATTTAAAATACTGATGTTAAATCTTGACTAAAATGAATTTTATATACCTTTATCCAAACACCTGCACATAATTTATAGTTTATGAGAAATACAAGTGCGTATGTTTGTATAGCTTTTGCGATCACGTCGAAAAATTATCGAAAAAATAAAAATGGCGCTATATAAATAATTTTTTTTATAAAAATGGTGGATGTTGGGGGAACATTTTTTTCTTCGAATAGACACTCAATACTGTAATAATTACGATTATAGTTGAAATTGGGCGCGACAAGCCGCGACACCCCTTCAAAAAGCCTTTTGAAATGTGAATTTTTGAAAAAAAATTAGAAAAACAAAGTTTACAATTTTTTAAAATAAAGTCATATTATTTTTTCAAGCTAATAGATACATATAATTAAAATACATATATTTTACTACAATTATACTAAGTATCAAACCAGTAAATTAATTTAAAGAGCCCGTAAAAAATGCAAGACGAAGTAATAGAAAGCGCTGAAATCTCTTGCCGTAAATGAAGAAACTTGCTTTTAAACCGAGTGTTGCATCTTTTGGATATGAATTATGGTCGAAAAACATGCATTACATGATGCATCAGTTACTAGGCTATCCAAAAACATATATATTACGGTTTTTAAACAAATTTAAAATTTTCGACTTTTGGCCGGGATTTTGATACGAATACTCCACTGTGCGCCGTCCACCTCGTAACGCGAGCTGACTGCGGAAATGTTAGTTTACGAGAAAATCGGTCGGAAAATAGGAAGTTGAACAGAAATCCTGTTGAAATCCGTACATAACTCATCAAGACATTTTCAGTTGAGCCATAATTACAGTGGCATTACTCTGATTTCAAAAGATATAAGGTAAAACATTGAACTTATATTTATCATGTTCAAAGTGTAGTGATCTTTGAATCGTAGTAAAGAAAAATATTTCCATGAAATAAATAAATGATATATGTTTTGTTGGCAATGTTTTAACTGAATTATTTTGTCGTAAAACCAATTTTTAACTGTTAGTTAAAAAACGTACTTTACAATTTGTAATTGGTCTAGTTTTATATATTCTTACAATACATACTAATTAAATCTCATTTTAATACTGTTATTCTATTATTAACAAAAATTGTTAGAAATTATCAAAATTTTCAAATCATACTATAGACAATTTTCATTTAATGATAAAGGTTTATTTTATAAAAATGAGGCGTTATTTTTTTCTGTAAAATAACTTGCACATTTTAAAGAGTATTCTACAAAATTAATATTTTATCGATGGAAAAGCAAACTTCCTTTTACAAGTAGTTAAATCATTAATCTTTCACAAGTAGTTAAATCTTAAATCTGATAGCTTCTACTGTGTATAATATTGTTTAAATTTGATTAGTTTAATAATATAATATTAATAAATGCACATCTATTTGCATTCTCTGCTATATAAGAAAACATTCACCTAAGAATTTTATTTTTCATTTTTAAGAGAAACAAGCCAATGCCACTATGAATATTTCAAAATAAATAAATCCTTAGATAAAACTTACTTTGAATAACACCAGCACGCACGGAAAAACATAACAAATTTCCCAAATACTCATCGATCGGACTTACTTCTCTGATTGCGAGAACACATTTCCTTCTTAAATTCCTGCAAGTCATTCCTCCCTTTGCTGTTTTTTATCGTTGCGTTCTCTAAACTTGTTACTGGATCTTTTAAACTTCTAATCTGATGTTCAATTTCCGGACTCAGTAAGCATAAAATATTTATAAGTGAGATTTCCTATCGGTGTTGTAACTTCATTCCACTAAAATCCAGCTTCCTTCCTCCTCTATCGCTTGTACTCTTCAAGTTTCTTCTTGGAGGAGTGATACAGCTTTTAAAAAAATTCTCAACACTGAAGAAAAATTTTCTTATGAAGCAAAAGTGCTTGGAAAAGTTGTCATAAACAATGCAGAGATCTCTGCTTCATGAGCTATAAGAAAATCCTAAAATATGGCTTGGGAAGTTTAGATGAACTTCTAGAACGAAATTGTGCAAAACGTATGCCATAGTGAGGTATTTTTATGTCGCCAATTATAAAGCAATATTTTTCGATTTACGTAAATTTATGTGTCACTAATATTCACTTAAAGTATTCGAAATAACTACTTTTCATGTGGTGTGAAATTTTTTATAAATGAGCTGCATGATTTTGCACTCGGTGGTGTACAACAGATATAAAGTCGTACAACGTGATATAAAAAGTACTGTTGCAATAATCTTTTAAATTCGCTATTTTCACATGATCTTTTCATTTAATTTATAAAGTGATTTATGTATGAAAAGCGATAATTATACTTCATTTTAAATTTATGTGAAATTTTCATTGGCAGATAAAAAATTTCAGCATGCTTGTAGCACCCAACCAAATTTTTATATTTATTGACATCATATAGACTTAGAAAACATGAGCACGGCATGCAAAATATTCAACATTCAAAGTCATTTACTTCTATGAATAGTTATCATTCTTTTCAATGACGTTAGCCAGTTGAAAATACTCAGCCTTATAAAATGAACAACATCTGGATAAACAACCTTGTCGGTGTGTAATATCCGAATCTAAATAAAAAGTTCAATAAGATTATGCCCAAAAAAATCTAATAATCTTGTGATACGGAACTCAATATCAACTGCAATTACATCATTAGTAAATTCCGAATATGTGTTTGTTTCATATTACATGCCTGCCATTCTTATTTTATACGACTGTGTTTGAAAAGAGTTTATTTCTAAAACAAGAATTAATGCATTGCGTATAATGGCACGAATCAAGTCTCAAATCTGAATTAGTCTTTCTTTACCCCGTAAACTCAGTATATTTATCTCCGCATGCAGCATTAGGCAAAAGCAATTAGGGTAGCACATCTCCTCAGTGCGAAAGTTTTATCTCACATTAAAGTTGCATGACTAGGTACATCAAAATGCTTTGCAGGAAAATTTATAGCGTACTTGTTAAAACATCATGCATCATTTAAAGTTCCTTGTATAACTTAGGGAAAACGTTATATGTTTTAACAGTCATCAAGCAGTTCTTCTCGGTAAACATTCTTGCATAGTGCATTAATAAACACCACGCGTTTCATGTGATTTTCCAGCTTAATAAATAAATGCATCTTCTCAACACAGATGCATTCCGTCCGGGTAATGGCATGATAATAAATGAAGCAAGATTAAGAAAATTGGTTTTGGAAAAAAAACTTTTTGGAGCACACTCTGTACTTACCTTTTTCATTAAATAGATCAAGAAGTAGCCTAATATATATGAATATCCTATGTGAGTAAATTTTAAGTATCATTTTAATTATTTTTTTTAAATTTACATCGACCTATATATCAAAACATCGGCTATGAAATATTGCATCTCGCTTAACGTTCAAGCATACTTTCAAAGCTCTTGACTGCAATACTAAAATTTATTGATCTACGAGTGCTCTTTCTAATAAATACTAACTGAATGTCGCGGGGCGTATGATTTGGATTCATATAGAATTTTGAACGGTTTATCTGGGGTTTTGATATGTTCCGCGGGCCGTATCAAAAGCTGGAGCAGGCCAAATCCGGGTAGAGGGCCGGAGATTGCCTATACATGATCCAGACTCTTTATGTTTTCTTATCCCGTCTCTTTTCTAGACAAAACTCTACGTCGCTTTACTGTAGTAGGCCGTAAGATAAAGCTGGGGTTTTATTGGAGGCTTAATTAAGTATGTTAAACAAACTCCAAAAGCTAAGCCTGGCTCTGAACACCGGAACAGTGTTGAACTTCAGAACTACACTTCAGTTTAGTATTATAACTAAACGGTGTAACTTCAGTTCTTAAAATGCTGGTTAGTAAACATTGACATGATTCGAATCATGATTGCTCGAACAATTCAGCCGAGTAAGTAGGTAACACTAGGCAACACCAAAAATGTTTCCGGCTCAAACATAGTTATTTCCAAAGTATTTTGTCCCGCTAAACACGAAAATCACCATAAAAAGGTGAGATTAGCTCTTGTTTTCAATGTAAAGTACCAATTTGAATAATAAGATCTCATTACGGCTGGTTTTTGTGGCTACTATGGATAGTACATTATAGCGTGTGTTCCATCAGCCATTTGACCCAGTTCTCACTAGGCTAATCTGCCAATTTATAAACCACCTCCAAATTATGCGATTGAAAAGGATAATGCTGAAGAAGTCACTAGACCTGGGACTTCCTATGCTCCAGGTTTTGAGGCACACGATTTGAATGAGCCCCAGAGATTAAATCAGACAAAATTCCCTGATCTCGTAAGAGACATTGACGAGCCAAAGGAAAAAGCAGAGCTCCTGGCATTAAGACTGAAGCAATCACATCTACTTCCACCAGAAGTCAAGATAGTAGACTATAGGACTCGTCACAAGAATCTTCATTTCTTTGAGAAGAAAGCATATTTGGTTGCTAGTATTAATGTCAGAAGTTTGATGTATTCCCTAAATAGAACTCACGATTTAAGCAGGGATTATTTGTAGACTCTTTCAAACAAATAGGACATTCAGTTCATAGCATCTGCACATTCCAAACCATTTCTGATCTGTAGAAAAAAGCAATGGACATTCCTTCATAATTCATAACACGAAAGTAGATAGGAATGAGAGAAAAAGGAGACAAATGTTTTTAAAGGAAGGATTTCACAGAAAGAGGCTCGATTAATATAACTTTCTAAATAAAAATCTAAATTTCAGGGGAGAGTTTTTCCTTTGGCTACATCCCGAATTCGTGGTGAAGCTAGGATTTGAATTCGATGCATCTAAGAAATTGTTCTCGCGGCGCAGTTTCAGATTCGCTAACCATTAGTTGACAAATGTTCCTTCTTAAAGAAACAATATCAATTACTTATCTCCCCCCCCCCCAAAAAAACTGTTTCAATTTAATGTTTGCAAATTACTGTAAAAATGCAATAATAAAAAATAGCTGTTCTTTTTTATGATGGCTAACTATGCACGCAGCCATATGTGAATACTAGACAAAAAATTCTCCATTTATTTTTTCCATAAAATTCACTTTTCATTTATAAATTTTCTGAAATTCTATTATTGAAAGAAAAACGTGCCTCTGTGTTTAATTTTATTTTACGATTGCGATAATATTAGGTATTATGTAAAGATTCAATTTTTGCGACTGCTTTAGGAATAAATAATGTTAAATTATGATTTCAAAATATGACTGATTTAAGATATGTTTACAAAACGCGGTCGCATAGATAATCTCAGTGTGTACTATTCTTACAGAACTGAAATAGTTACTACCTAAAAGTAACTGAAAAAAATTATTAAACCAGTATAAGCGTCCTTCTGAACCCCTTCTGAAAAGACATAATATACTACAGGGTGATTATAATTAAACTTCTCCTATGAAGAGTGCTCTATGCGTAAAACGGGAGAATGGATTGTAACCAAAATTGGTATATTGGCTATACATGATATGCGCTCAAGAAATTTTGAAAAAAAAAATAGTTTAAAAACTATCCAATAGGTGGCGTTTTTCATTAAAAAACCGGCACATTTAATGATGGAAATGGTTGATTCGAATAATACAAACAATTTTAACATTTATTCAATAGTTTTTGAGCATTAATTCACTCATTTGGGTAATATTTGAGCTGCTTTCACCATGCAAAGTGCTATCTAGTGGACTTTTTTTTAATTAAACGTTCTAAAATATTCCTTTGAGCGCATCTCGTGTAGAGTCCATATGCCAAATTGGGTACCAATTTTCTCACCGGTTACAGCTGTAGAATGTAGTTTATAGGAGAAGTTTAATCATAACTACCCTGCATAATGCATCAGCCAAAGAATACGCTGCTCTACAGAACTAAATCACTTTGGAAAAGGTATTTTTTGATTAATCATAATTGAAAAAGTATGTTTTAATTAAATCAAGTTTTATGAGTGTTGTGATGTTGTTGTTCTTGTGACCATGGATAGACAATTACACTATCCACAGAAATAGGTGCCATCCCCAGTAGCACAACCAGTTCAAAATACGTTCAAATAACGTGGGAAACACGTTTTTTGGCGTTAAAAAACGTGTTTTAAACGTCTTTTGCACTAGTTGTGCTACTAGGGATTGCTCCCGAGGGGTTGGACTAATGCTTATTGGTCCCTAATTTTGAACCTATTCCAGATGAAGGACCCCCCAGATGAAAATGGCACCCTTGAGGTATCGTTTGAATATGGGGGACATTGCAGCCACGACGGATTTTACGTTCACCAGCTGCCATTAGCGCACACGGTCCCACAGCAGTCCAGCAGAGAGATGAGTTCACCCTCCCAAGCACTGGTGAAGCCGGATGCTGCTTCACTTTCCGTATTCTTACGGAAATGGTTTTTAGTGACCAGACCATTCCGGTACAGTACTCTGTTTTCAAGTATAATTGAAGGAGATTGGATTAATTGACACTGTACTAAATTAAGTCTTTGAAATTCAGTTCTTGGAGACTTCTTAACCTAAATAAAATTCATTTTACTTACATTTACCTTTATAAAAATCAGTGAATGACAGTTGATGTTTTGTATTTTTGCTTGATAAATATAATAAATATACGACTTAAAGGGGGATTAGAGGTTTTATTAAATGGATGTTTTATTTTTCGAATAAGAAATATATTTACAGTTGTATGTCGAATAATATTTCTCTACATTCATCATTGTTAAATAAACTTATTTTGAAAAATTTTAGAAATACGTAACTGCAACGGCAATGACTTTGAATGGTATGAACTAGGAATAAGAGTAAGCAATTTTGAGAATTTTATAGCTTCGGAAATCAAATCTAATTTGCTTCATTAATTTAGAATTCTAATTAGTTTGTGAAGTTTTAAGAACTGCAAATAACTACGTTTAAATCATTTATGTTATGTAGAAAATTAACCAAAAGTTCATTCCCTTGTGACTTCAAGCTGCAATGCCTTTCAAATCGAATATAAACCGTTTTCCAAGTTTAAATTAATTCCCAAAATGCACCACATACGTTAAATTCTTGTACTTGGTAAGCAAAAGGAAATGAGTTTTACATGGTATGATATTATGTAGTTTTAACTACAGAGTATTAACTTAGTTTTGGGAAATAAGGTAAAACACACACTTCACCAACTTTCAAAAATGTTATTTAAATTTTTTTGTTTATAGACTTAAATTCATATTTTTAATGTTCATTTCCTCAGTAACTGAAAGACGTTTTTGCTTTCATTGTAATGATTATGTTAAAAATTGTTTCAGAATAAGATTGAATGCTGAATTAACCTATATACTTTATGAATTATACAGAATTTCCTGTAACTATTCGTACAAAAGTTAAAGGGAAATAGTTCAAATAATAAAGAAATCAGATTCACATACAACGTAGGGCCGAAATTGTAATTTCCATTTACTTGTTAATTCCACTTTGGGAAAAGTGTTGAGGTGCTCGTCAAATTTCTAAACCAAGTTTCATAAAAAGTGGGTTCATCTCAAAAATTTTTATCTATGATATGAAATAGAATTTTTAAACTATTTTTAAACTCAATTTTAGTCACGGGTTTTTCTATGAAAAATACATTCGTTATTTATGAACAACGGTCTGAAAATTCAATATTATTTCAACACTTGTTCCAAAGTAATTATTAACAGCTATCTGAAAACGACATTTCCAACCTCAAATTCCTATGTGATTCTTATTCCTTACTAGCTGAAGTACCCGTTCTTCACACGGGAATGAGTGGACTTTTTGATATTACGATTTGTGGTGATTACTATTCATTGTAATAAACAGATATAGCAAAGTGGATATCGCGTTATATTGTGTCCAATAATCATGCATACCGAATTGCAAGGCAATCGTTTGTACGGTGCAGAAGGCCATGTAGCGTAGCGCAATCTAGTGGCGAGTTTTAGCAAAACGGATACGGCGAAAATATTCTTCGCATTCAGATATCGATGTATACGAATTTTCATGACTATCGGCTGGACAATCCTAAAGTTCCCGCCAAACTCTTCCCTGTGTTCAATTATCTATGTATACATATTTTCACAGCGATCATTTGCACAGTCAAGAAGTGATACACTGCAGGGCCATCTAGTGGTTAATTAAAGTAATGATTTGCTACAGCGCCGTCAAGTGGCGAGTTATAGCAAAATGGATAACGCCAAAATATTCTCATTGTTCAAATAGCTATGTATACTGATTTTCATAGCGACCGTTTGAATGGTCAAGAATTTGGCCTCTTGTGCAGTACCTCCCTTTCGATTTTGTACCAATAGTTACGGGACACCCTGTAGTTTCAGAAAATATTTATTATTTAGATATGTAACTGCAAAGCTGCTAGATAGAAAAATATCGTTAACCATGAGAAAAAAAAATAATACTTAATTTTCACCATTTAAATTACTATACATTAAATGCCACATTAATTTCCCTTTCAGTTTAATATCTGTTGTTTTTCTAAACATAAACATTAATGATGCATATGTGGCATAAATGCGCTCCTGTTACTTAAAAAATTAAGCGCTAAACAGCATTTCATGTTTACCTTTTTCTTATATTTCTTACAAAATCTCTTTTGAATAAATCTCCTAATGTTTTCTTTTTTTACTTCATCCTTCCATATACTAAAAAGATTAAGAAAGAAATCACATTTAATTATTTAAACATAATCTTTGATTGCCAGAAACTTCGAACAAGATACCGTATTTTAATAGAAAATCTTACACACGTAAACGCCTTGTTTTGTGTAAACAGAAGCTTATAACGATCCCCACAGAATCCATAACCTGTCAAACCACGTTAAAAGAAACGCTTGCTAAATAGAGGTTTTAGCAAAACGTCTCTTTTACAGCGTAGCCGTATATCCCAAAGCGAAAAATTGATCTTTAAAAGTAAAAAATTCATCCATGTCAAATAAAAGGTTAAAGGACTTGATTTAATTGATCGGTATGTGTAACTTGGCTGTACGACGTATGATGTCAAAATAAAGGTCAAGTGGGCCACTTTTTTCTTCATCTCTGCATGAAGTACATCATTAATGTAGATTAAAGTTAAAGTAAAGATTCATACTAGTTCCATGATTTAGAAAATTCTCATCTATTTTCATAAATACATTTTAATTTCATGAAATATTAGTAATTCATTGATTGCTTTCGTTCGATTGTATTTGGTGTTAAGTCGAAACTACTGCAGGGCCATTTGCCTAGAGAGGAAGGCCTTGGAAGGAGGACTTTCTAAGGGGTTCTAACAGTGTATTCGAGTTACATCTGGAGGATACCGCCCCAAACTCCAGAAAGTTAGATCGATGGCCGTGTGATAGACTCGAACTCAGGACCTTCACAATTTAACCATCTACCATGTTTAGTGTCTTTATCCAATCGGCTATTGTGGGGCATAACTTTTGTTCAAACAGCATGTTTACAGAAAGCTGTACTTTCCATCAGAATTCATAAAACATGTTCACACTAACATAACATAAATTTCTATGGGGATATCAAAAACGCATTTAGAACTTTGTTTGTACCCAGCGATATCATTATTTACAAACAGAACTTTAATTATACAGCGGCGACTAAAAGTAATGATCTATTCTCTATAAATCTGATTTTACGTGCAAACCCCTCAAGGGAGAGCCAATACGGGGAAATGTGGAGATAGACACATAATTTCTAAAAATTCAAGTCGTCGCCTTTCCTTTTGCTGGATATTTCATACTAAAATCATATTTTGTAGCTTTCGTAGAAAGAAGAATGTTGTAACTCTTCATTTTTAAAAAGAGAAATGCTAAAAACGCAAGTACCTCTGAGTAGTAGGTCTTTTTATCACAGTCTCCTGAGACCAGAAACAGAAAATGGAACACTTCGTCCTATACTTTCTTATTTTTGTTATTCGTATTTCATTTTTATGAGAATGCTGGAAAAATAAACTATTTATTAAAATTGTCTTTTATTATAATAAGTTTCTCGAGTCCACGTTCATGACAATCAATTTTTTAAACATACATATAATGAAATGTGATATCTATATATGACAAGACAAAAATGAAAAAAAATACATCTACAAAATTAAAGTAACTTGCATTTTAAATTAATATTTTTTTCAGCTACTGTATATTGTTTTCCGTTTTTCTTTAGACAATTATGTTTCTTTTCTTTTGTGACTTTAATAAATGTTTGTTTAAGGTTTAATGAGATTTTTCTCCTGTTTTTTTCAAATTTTCTTTAGTCTAAACTTTTAATTGAAATAACACATTACACTCTTGATTAATATCTCTATATTAACCTGTTTTTATATGTTTTTCTTCACTTTTAACTTAAAACTGATTAACATTTTATTAATATATAATAAAAATATCTAAAATTTTGGTAAATATTGTTGCTATATTCAGGAGGTCCCAAAAATATGGTAACACGACTCAATTCTTTATCCAGCAGAGAAAGTGGGCAATGTATATCACAAAACTGTTCCCAAAAGAAGTAGGAAAAGGACTAAGTTAACAAAAATTTTTTCTCATTAGCTTTTAAAAAGTAAAATTTTTAAATAAGTATGTGACCAGTGTACGAAAAATTTCTTAATTAATAATAGGCGGTTCTTACTTAACCTTGCTTTCACTAATCACTAAATATCACTAAATAACGCTGCTTTTATCTTGCTGTATTTTTATCTCATCTTGCAGTTTCATTATATATTATCCCAACTTTGTCTGTAGGACAAAGTTTATGCAACAAGTCAAATAATTTGGGTATTGTTTTGGGAGTTCGAAACAATAGGATAAATTTCATTTTTATGAATAAAAATAAATTTGATTATGGATGCATATGTGTGTTTGTGTTTATTCAGGGTGATTTTTTAAAAAAAAGTTTACTAAATGACAAGGCAAAACAGGCATATAACAAGTCTCATAGAAACACAGTCGTAAACGCCACTAAAGGGCACTAGAGCCACGAGAGGCCGTTGCTATACAAACATGATCTAAGCCAGGTATGGGCAGCCTTTAAAAATTTGCAAAGCAAATTTCAGAATATTAGCGAAGTTGCGGGCCAACTTCAGGATTTTAGCAAAGTTGCGGGCCGTATAATTGCGATTTATAAGGGATTTTGCATGGTTTATAGAGGTTTCATACAAAGTTTTAATATGCTCAGCGAGCCGGATCAAGTGCCGTGGTGGGCCACATCCGGCCCGTGTGTCGGAGGTTGCCCATATGTGATCTAAGCAAACAGAGATTTTCTTCATTCAAGCCGTGGATGCGATAGGAGTAATATGACTAGTTGCACGTAGAGCGAAATGGCTGGCATATATTTGATTTATGGCTTGGCCAACTGCAATGAACGAGAAGCATTGCGACTGTACGGAGAGAAATATCCAATAGAACGGGTGAACCAATAGAAAGGTTCCCTCTGCATCTACAATTGTACTTGAGTGGATGATAACCCACATGCTATACATACGCATACCTCACAACGCAAATTCACCCTTAACGTGTGGACTGGCATTATAGGAGACTGTTAACCTATTCTGTACATTCTCTCAGAAATACTTTCTTTTTGCAATTATTTGCATCCTTGCAAGAGGTTCTGCCAGACGTGCTGAGTGATGTTCCTGTACCAACTCGACGATGCATTCCATTTCAGCAGGAATTAGCTCCTACGCATTTCAGCCGACAGGTGAGAACACATTTGCAGGCTGCTTTTCCTAGATTCTGGATGAGTTGTGGTGGACCAATTGCAAGGCCACCGCGATCATCGATTCTGTTTTAGGACTTGTTTATAAAACACCTATTACACCGGTCAACAACTTTTTTTTTTTTGTTTCTGTTCTGATGCTTAAATTCTGATTCTAGACATTGAAATACACTTAAATTTTCATTTTTAGTTCTTAAAGTTTGCTTTTGTCTGATTTACGTCGATAAGTATATTTTAATTTATTTCATAAACGAAAGATGGCAGCACTTTGATTAACATGAAAGTAAACTGTATTATTATTTGTAACTCTGTAGTGTATTGCTTGTAGTATTATTTGTAATATTATTATTTGTTTGTATTATTATTTGCCCATACGAACATAAAAGAAATACGAAAAATATTCACTTTTAGACATTAATTTCTTATTATTTTACAATTATATGTTATTTTTTATCATAAATCTTGAATAAAAAAGACTTTTATATCCAGCAAAATCTTTTCTGATCATAATTAAGAGTGGAATTATAAAAAAAATATATATAAATCAGTGATTTTTGCCAAAAAATTGAAACATTGCTTTAATTTCTACAAAAGCAAGCTTTCATTAAAAAAAATTTCCTTAGTTTTGTCGTAGGAGAAACTAAAATTTAACATGTAGAAGTCAGCACCGTCGGGACACAACGCAGTCACGTCGCGTTGGTCACGGTTCGTGACCTCGGTTCCGGTTATCATCGCCGGAAGAATTTTTTGGCAGCAGGATGTGTTCCAGATACACCTGGTATCTTTGAAGAAGTGAGCTATTAAATTCATCATCGTTGTAAGGCGTGTCTCAGTGCATCTGGAAAAAATTTGAGCATCACCTGTAATGATGGTGTGGTACATTTATAATATGTGACTAATATAAATAATGGTCTGGAATGGTTTGTTTCTTGCTTTTGTTTTACGTATTATTTTAAACGCCCTCCAGTGGCTCCTAATAGCATTTGTGACCCTCCTGTGCAATTTTTTATCTTTGCTGTATGCCTGATTTGCCATGTCTATAAACTCACATTTAATATATACAATAAAAGAGGTGTTTTACTTTCAGTGTAATTAATTTCACAGATTTTACATCATACATGCATATATCTGTACTTAGGAATATTATAGCTAATCATCTATATAGAGTACTGTTCTTTGTACAAGTAATTATAAGTCTGATAATATATCTTCACTGTATTACATTGCATTAAGATACAATTGCCCTAGAAAATTTCTAAATTCGATTCTATTTCGCATTTGCAATTAGCACTACTATAAACATGTGTCCTTTCTGGGAATTCTTGGTTGGAGAGGTTGAGGTCTGGTAGCTGGCTTGCTTATAAAATTTATTTTTTTAAAAAGTTCGATAAAATCCTGGCTTTTATTTAGTACATGTTTTATTGTTCTAAAAAACCCACAATAAAATGAGTTTACATTTGTACTTGTTTATTGTTTAAAATAATGTACAAATGAACAAATTATCACCGGTATTATTTAAATGCTCTTTTTTTAATTAATATATAATCTCTGACATATCACTAGGCATATAACGCGAATAGTGAGCTATTTAAGTAGTTATATGTATTCCCATTAAAATATTATAAACCTAATATATATCATGCTATTATTCCTTTTTAATAGTATTAATATTTCTAGATTATTTTAATTTACTCTAAAATTATTTATTTAACATTTAATTATTTACTAGATTATTTTAATTTACTCTAAATTTATTTATTTAACTTTAACTTTTTACTTATTATTCAACTTTTCTCCAAAATTATGGCAACGTGTATTTTTTCCTCTTCAATTGGCAACAGCTCCAAGATTGAGCCATGTTTTCATGCTTTATGCATCTGGTCTCTTCGTCTCCATTTTTGTCTTCATGATTACTTTTTAACAATTACCACACTTTTTAACAATTACAATATTTAGCTTTCTTTGTGCTAAGTAACTACATCGAAATCCTGTTATTTTCGTTTTTATTGTGGTAGTAAGTATTCGGTTCGTGGGGCCGGACGAGTATAGGCGATGCTTACTACCCATTGTTTTATTCTATTCAATTCAATTTTATTTTTCATTTTACTGTTTGGATTTCTATTTAATGGATATATCTACTGCATTTTTTGGATACGATTTTGTGTTCATTGAATATATTGGTCTAACAAACTACTGTAGAATGATTCCTTAATTCGTAAGTTTAGCCAGTTTACTATTATATATATGTGTGTGTGTGTGTGTGTGTGTGTGTGTGTGTGTGTGTGTGTGTGTGTGTGTGTGTGTGTCTTTGGTCTTTGCAATACAGATCCTTGTTGTATGCCTGATTTGCCATGTCACTTTGTTAGCGTTTTTATGAATCACCCTGTATATATATACACAGTGAAACAATATAGGCCTTTCTAGTGCAGGTATTAATAAATGATTGCCTTACAAGCAAGAATATCTTAAGTGGAATATTAGTGCTGCTTAAAATATTTTGCAGCTTAGTGCTGCTTAAAATATTTTGAATATTTAAAAATTTTCATCTCTTGCAAAAGTGAAATATCTATATTTTCCTCAAACGTTTTCTTAGCTTTGAAAATTTCATTCATTTATAGCAGCGTATATCAACGTTTTAATGGCGCCCCCTACCCCACAAAGGCTAATTTACGGTGGCGCCCCCCCCTCTCATTTTTCAGCATGCATTCAGTTTTTTAATCTTTAACAATGAACATTTAGTCGAATTTTCTGCAAAATAATATTATCAATAAAGATTGAATGAACTTTTTTTAAGCGAAAATGAATATATTTTTGAGTAAAAATGAGAATAAATAAGATGACTTTAAAAAAAAAAAAATGCATCACTACTTGGTCTTTGGTTTTTCTCGTCCCCCCCTCCCCCGCAAACGCTCTGAGCCCTCCTTGGGGATCGCTCCCCACAGGTTGAGAAACTCTGATTTATGGCATATCTTTGGAGGAATAAATTTTTATTTTATACAGTTTAGGGCTCCCCAATGAAAAGCTTCTACTTTTAAAACCTGTATATTTACTTAATTTTTATTATTTGCTTTTCAGTCAAAAATAAAACACAAGTTTTATTTGTAACTAAAAATGAATTTATTTTATGAAATTTTCTTATAATTATTGTAAAACTTGACCATTACACGACAGAACCCCTCTTCCTCCACTGGGGATCGAATCTTGGCCTCCTCGGCAAGACCCAGGTATCCTAACCGCTGGACCAATTGAGATGTAACAGCGACTTCAATACTTCTAAATTCTCTAAAGTGGAGGTACTTTGTTTCTAAGCGTGACAGGATGGCGGAAAGGCAAAATACAATCTCATTAACAAGCTTCTAAAAATATTATATATAAAATTGTTGCTTTAAACTATAACAAACACGAATCCTTTGTTTAGGCTCTAGAGAATTCATACTTTCTAATTTTATGTAAAAAAGACGACATTATTTTCCCACTCACCCTAATGTTCTTCTTTCGCTAAATAATTCCGAAAATTTGATGAAATAAGGTTTTAAATGTAAATAGTATAGTTCATAATTACAGTAGGTGACCCATTATATCAATTTTCACCTTTAACTGTGTTTTGTGTTACGGTGAGCTAATAGGAGAGTGAGATCTGCCTACGGAAAGGTGTTTTGGTTGAAGGACTTTTTAAGGGGTTGCAGAGTGTATTCACGTAGCATCTGGAGGAAATCGACCTAAATTCTAGAGCGTTACATAGAAACCGCGCGGCAGGCCCGAACGCAGATCATCTCACTTAGTCGTCTACCATGCATAGTGTCTTTTCCACTCGGAAGTACTGGATCCCTCATCTTGAATTGAATTTTATTAACTGATTGATGCTCGTTTATGTATTACTACCTTTGACGTTTCATTTTTTAACGCAATAGATCAAATGCCTGTTACTTTACATAAATATTCTAGAAGATACAACGTATTTTTCTCAAAATCAATAGAACGAGAAAGTAAAGCAAAATTTTCGATGTACTCCGTGTAATGTTAATGACCACAGAAATATGTTTCCTCTTCTCTCTTAAAAGCTAGATCCATGAACAATTTCGAACTTGATTATTATCATTATGAATGATTGCGTTTTCATGTTAATCTAGATAAATAAATTTATATGGCTGCAAATTTAAAGAAAAATTCTCTATTAGAGTTTCGTTTCAGGTCTGTAAAATGATTTCAAGAACCATAAATCAAGCTTCTAAACCGCATGTAAGCAGGGAAAAAATGAAAAAATGATCTCATTTCATCCATTTTGTTTTTCAGAGACTACGTGATCGCTGTTTTAAGAATACAGCTCAATATTTCATTTCTATTAAATAAATGACATTACAACGACTAATGACGGAACCATTTCGAATTTTATGGGCGAGTTTCATCTTTCAGATAAATTCTACAGAATCATGTACATACATATGTCTTTTATTAATATTCATCAGCATCATATACATTTATATGTATATAATAATTTAATATGTGTATGTAATAAGTTTATTTACAAAATCCATTTAATACAGAGACATAACAAGGCATTTGATATAGATTATTTTTCAGCAAACCGCCATAAGCATCAAAGAATTTTTTCGATCTGTATACCAATCTATCCAGACCAGCATTGAAAAAAATTGAGGTCCTAGTCACTGAGAGACTTAACGAAGACTTGCCGAACTGCGACATGGATTAGTAAATTTTAAAGGATTTTCCAATGCACCCATCGGAAACGCTGTAGATAACCATGTGTAACTCTGTCCGCAACACTCCAGCTAAGGCATTCGATTGCTGCTATCGTCCTTTGAACCGCTCCAACATTTAAACAATTGGCTACTTGTAAGAGACAAGACCAACCTCTCTATAGTGCAAAAGTTAAAACTGATTTCCGCCAACCATGGTGTCCATATGCAGTAGATACCCCCTCATGTGGCTATTCATGGCAGATAAACTCGCCAAAGAGGGATGCAACTAACCGTTCCCCTTCTCCTTCGATTTTCTTTATTCTAGAGAGAGATCAATAGCTTTCGATGAGTAAGGGGACTTTGTGACTCCTCGACTGTATGAGTCTCTGCAGAGAGGTGTGCTACTCTCTGCCTGTTATCGAATTTTTAAGAGTGATCAGTGGCGGCTCCTCCATTTGAATACATGAGCACGTGAACCCCCAAAGGAAAAACTAAAGAATAAGCACATTAACAAATGAAATTAAAAAAAAAAATAAGCACACATCTAGATTTTTGTGAATCTAAAACGCGAGTTTTACTCTCTTCCCTCTCTCCCCACTAATATTAAATACGCTTATTAAAGCTAACGCGCTGTAGTGTCGGTTACTACAGCACAGTCTTTAATCAATCGCACGTGCGAACAGAAAATTTTCCCTATAAACTGCTCTCTGGGATCAGAAGACAAGATAGCTGGGATGACCATACGGCACTGCTGATATTATGCCGTTCGCACATTTTCATTGTGCACACAGGACCATTTGTTTTGCGGTATCTATTCCGGATTTTTCCTTGGTATGTTACGTTCGGTTAGTTAATTAATTTTTATTTCATTTTCTTATTATTTTCTTTATTTTTATCATTTTTCACTACATTATCTTTTTATAAACTAGTGTAAATAATTAAGATGGGAATAAAATAAGTATTCGGAGCTAAAGCAATGACATTTTTCAATATTATCCTATGAAACAATATTGAAATAAAATTAATCAAGACCACACCTTTACTAAAACTTATCTTGGTGACAAAATGTAAGACAAAATATGAGTTGTTTTCTTTGAGTTGCGTGCGTTGTTTTCCTTTGACTGTCAGAAATGCAAATACATTTTAACTTGTTAGGTGCGTCGTATCTGCATATTTAATTTTCGAAATTTGTTTTGTGAACTTCCATTTAAAAAACCCACAAGCCGCCACTGAGGAGTCATTGATCTTGAGGGTCTTGTTTGACTTCGTCAGAGACGAGATTAAGCAACAATAACAAATATGGAATCTTATCCACTCTGTCTCTCATTCCCTTGTTAAAACTTCTGAATCTATCGAAATAACTAAACACAGATATTTTTCGAATCACAGTTCCGCATTGCGAGATGACGAAATAAAATATATTCAGAAAAATGCTTGGTGGAACCGAAAAGAACAACCAAAAGACGATTTTTTAAGTAATAACTGCCTTTTTTTTTACAGAAAAATTTATAAATGTCTTCACATACGGAAAAGTTGGAATCCCAAACGAAAATACAAATCCAAAAATATTCAATTTTTCAATGCAAAAATACTTTATTCATTTGATGTTAAACAGAACATATTTTTGGCACATAGAAAAATGGTTGAATTCTTTTAAAATGATGAAAATTTGAAGATAAATAAATTCCTTTTTTATGGTACGTTTGACTATCATGTTTATTCTTTAAGTATCGTGCGAGCTAGAGGTGTGTTTTACGATACACACATATTTCTTTTATATTTTTGGCAAACTTTGCTTAGCCTTACTTTAACATATGGAGGATGGCATGAATAGTTGAGTCACGTCTTTCTTTTTATGTCACCATATATCCGTTTCGCTTCTCTGCGAAAACCAACACAAAAGTTATCGGGCTCAGAGGAAATAGGATGCCCATGGAGATAAACTGTGACTTGATTTTATATTTAGAATAAAAGTTTTAAGTCACACACCCGTCAAGGGGGGATAGAAAAAAAATGAAATGCTTAAAAAATGAAAAACTTAGTTGAAAAGAATATAAATCTAGAAGATCTAAATTACTTTTAAATTAGCAGCTATAATAATCATTTATCTGTCAAAGCGGCCCTGATTATTGCAAAGGCAAGAGGGCAATGCGCCCCAGGCTCCCGATTTTCAGGGGTCCTTAATTTTTTACAAAATGTTAATTAGTTTAAGCTTTCGTTTCAAGAAGAGACTAAAAGAGAGAGCAACTAAGAGCTAACAAAGAGACTAAATGTCCAACTTTGTTTTCAGCTATCAATTTACAAGTTATAAATTGTAAAAATAGTTTTTTATTTTCAATTTTCAACTCTACCCCTCTATATAAAACATACCACAGCAGATTAACAATTTCTCCGAAAAGAGGTTGTAACTTGGGCGGTTGCTAGTTTTTGAGTGACTATATAGTTAAGTTACCGGAAACACTGAACTTTTTATTCTAAAATCAAACCACTGGTTGAGGACTATTAATTGACTACCTAGCGACAATGAAGCACCAGTAAATAAAATATGCACAGTTTACACTAATATTACAAAAAGTCAGTATTTTTTATATGCACATTTTAGTCCCGAACTGATCTAGTCTCTTCCGTGTTCTTATGGTAAGTTCCGTTACCATAAGAACACGGACAGTGAAGCAGCTACGTCTTGGCCCGTGCTTAGGAGGGTGAAAACCTATCTCTGATGGACTGCTGTAGAACCGTGTAAACTAAACTAAAGGAGCTGGCGCACGTAAAATGTGTCGTGGCTTCAATGTTCCCCATGTTCAGACGATAACTCTTGCTCTGCCAATAAAGGTGCCAGGTCTCTCATCTGGATTTGGTTCAAAATTAGGAGACAACTCATGCGGGACAACGTCGGTCTGCGTTATCTGCGGCACTCGTAGCGACTAAGCCTACAATAGGCCGCTGACCCGGTCATTAGAAAGAAAAAAATTGTATTTCTTTTTAATAAAGCTTATTTCATAATGCTACATTTCATAATGTTTAAAATGCTCTTAAACTTTCACATTTATGTAAATTTATATCTGACGTTGAATACATTCAATCATGGCATAGATTTGTAAGAGAACACCGGGCGCAATGCATAGAAGCAGTTGCCAGATACAGTAAGTAAATAAAAAGTTGAGGACTCCATTCAAATTTCTGACCCAAGCCCCAGTTTTTCATAATCGTTTTTCATAATTTTTAACATATACGCAAATCATTATTTGTATGTGTTATCACAGTTGAACACAATTAGATATATAATGGAATTAAAATGTGTATTTATGTATGCTACTACAATTTTACTTTAAAATATTCACTACGCAAATATTCTAAATTAATTTGCCAATAGTTTGGATTCATAAGCTTACTTTTTCAAATTATTAAGCTAACAAGTTCAAATATGCATTGTGTTTTTTTTTTTTTTCTCCAAAATACAACTTTGCTTTTTTTCCAGAATCCCAAGTACCAGGATTTATGTCATTGTTTGGCTTTTACAGTATTATAATATTCTTCTGCGGTCATTACGCCGCCGACGCCAATTCTTTGGTGGAATAGACCTCTTTTCATATTCAGTTTTTGATTGATATTTCATACGTTGACCAAAGAGTTTTACAAACTGGTAAAATTTTATAGGGCAAATTTTGGAGAAACCCCTTCGGTGTGCGTAACTCATGTTTAGAATTTCCTTTGTACCAAATATGGTAACTTACGGTTATATTGACCCTTTCAATTTTATTTCTTTGTCAACTTCTTCATTATCAGTTGCAAGCATAATGTTTCAAGAATCTTTAGAGCTGAATGACGCTCTAACAAATTTAAGAAGTTATACTTTAACCGGTCACAAATCTGCTTAGCGTCAGCTTATCGTTTCGTAAAACCAAAATGTCACATTCATTAGCTAGCAAAGAAACTTTTTTGTGAAGTGTTATGGACTCACGTTATAAATCATAACTTTATACTATTTTGATGAATCTTAGTTATAGAAATTTTTTACTGAGAAATATTTTTCACCAAACACTTTGCTTTGGTTTCGCATATTAATTGTGACAATCCATAAATCATAACACCTAAATACGTGGTTTCTTACAAGTTAATTCAGCAACAACATTCTTACAATTACAACATTCTTACAAGTTAAACAGATATTTATAAAATACACTATTAACATATTTTCTGTTTCAAAGTGTTCATTTTTCTATGTAAACTTATATATTTCTCCTGTAAACTCATAATATGTTATAATTTTTATTAGCGTACATAACACTATATTATTTGAAGTACGCACTGATAGCTTACGTAAAATTTTCTTCAGAAGGCATTATGCACAGTTTTAAAGGCAGTAATGAATGTCCAAAGCATTGTGTGATGAATAGGGAAAAGTGAGGATAGAAACATAGTGCATAGCATAGCACATGTGTGCAACATATTCTCATATAATATAGTTCAATTCGGTTATAATATAGTCCCATATAATATAGTTCAATATAGTTCAATTCATATAATATAGTTCAATTTCTTTCATTCAGAGTATTCTCAACGGTACATTCACATTTTCTTAGAATAAAGAAATTTTTCAAAGTTTTCACCTTTATTTCCAGCAGTGGGAGGATATAAAGAGTTTCTCAATAATTTGATATTTCTTATGCCTTTTGGTAAGTTTCTTCGATGTTGCGCATATGAAAGAATTTATATATAGTTTTGTCACGTTTTCTTATGTATGTCAGAACTTTCTTTATACTTTTATTTTTTCATCTTAGGACAAAAACTTCATCCCTTTTCTTGGGGAGAATCTAGAGTGCTGAATTGTAACGATACTCTTATAAGTGAGAGAGAGAGATAAACTTTGAGAGAAATTGTTGTAATGTAATGTCTTGGAAAGAAACACACATATATATAGGTAGGTAGGTAGGTTAAGGAGGCTATAAAGTAGTTTTCCCCTATGAATTTGTAGCTTAAATTATAAAACTAATAACGAACAAAGTGCTGCGTAGTGTGTAAAGGCAAAACTTACACGAGGAATTTATGCCTGTTCAGGATTTAATTCCTCGTTCAAGTTTGGCCAATTTTCCGGGGAGATTTAATTGTAGAGGGGCGGGGGTCGAACACTAATTTATACTCAATTTCCAAGGTCAATTTAAAATATCAAAGTAAATTACTTATCAGTCGGTAGTGTTCACGAAGGTAGTGCGGATGACGTTTTAATATTTATGTATTTGTAAATTTTATACATAACTATTTACACAAAAGACTCGCACGATATTTACATCTCAAAAGTCTTTCAGTGAGGAAACAGCCTTTCGAACATATAAGGTGCGCAGCGCCATACGGGCTTTTCCTCTTTGATTTACAACACTCCGCCTCCCACCCGTCCCCGAGTGACTGAAAATATCATTCAAATTTCTCCTATTTCAGGCTACAAAATTAATATAAATGTAGTACAAATTACAAATCTATAATTAGACTTTTGTCTGTACATAACTTGGGAGTTGAAAAATTTTAAGATTTCTAGCAGTTTCAAGTGTCTGGGAACCGAGTACGAACGTCAAAAAAACTCTGTCGTTCTGTCATTCTGCCATTCTGTCCCAGATGCAATTTTTTTGTTCTTTACTTATCAATTGATGGATGACGAGAAAGTTTATTCCCACAAGTTTCTGTGCGATTCCGAGTAGCTTTGGCCCACTTCAGTCGATAATTTTTGACAGTGAAGTATAGCTTATTCTGTATGTAAGTAAAGGGGTACATACCAGGATAAGTAGCTAGAGTCGATTATGGGGACACCTCCAGGAAATTAGTTTTTTTTGTGTGAGATGTTAGTAATCAAAAATTTTTGTTACAAATTCTACCTTTCCCACAATTGGTCCCTGACAGAAACATTTTTCTGCCTGGCTACGTACCTGCTACATACATACACAAAGAGTAGATATACAATCATTTCATTTCAGCATAAACAATCTAATGATTATTTTATGCTAACTAAATATGTGCCTCTAAACGAACTTGTATGTTTTAACACTAGCATACACATACTTTTTCACTTCGCTTTAAGCTATTTGTTACGTTTATTGTATTCCCCTAACTTCGTGTTTTCATAAAGTGATTTATGATGCAACAACTCTTAAACCAAATATTAAATGCAGTTATAATGGACTAACTCTAAATGCTTAAAGCGAGAACTGCAATACATAAACTTTTTCAACCGCGCAGGAATTCATTTACAAATATGATTATTCCGACTGTTTTATTTAAACACCCGTTCAGTGCATTTTTATTTAACCACCCGTTTAAAGGATAACAAATGTTCGATTCTCCGGAAGTCAGAGTTTAATACAACACATAGAGTCGTTTATCCTGTAAATGCCTGCAGATGGTAATACATCTAAATTTATTCATGCTAAAATTTTATGTACGTGACAGGCAAAAAATGCATTAGTACGGACACGAAAACAAAGTAAATCGTCGCCAAACAAAAATATTCAGCTGCAGCAAGGACATAACAGGAAGAAGGTCATATCACGTTTATCAAAGGTGAAAGTAATTAGGGAAAACTAATTATCAAGCAGCATGTAAATAGTTTACATGAAGAACTAAAATATGACTTATGTAGCAGATGTAATTTTTCATCACAATTCACATTTTAATGAGAGAATTAATTAGGTGTTAAAAATAATTCTTTCACGTTACTAAATTTAAAAAAAAAAATATTTCAGGGCAGGTGTTTTTAGAATAATAAAATAATAATAATGATAATTGTTTTATGATAACAAAAATAATATAATCCCTTCTAATAAATAGTTTATTGTTCTAGCATGCTTGCTAGTGAATCTTACTATCCATGTCTTATAAAAGTGGTTAGTATGTGGATTGTGGCTGGTTATGGCAACGCTACACTAAGGCGATCTGCCAAGGGGGGTGCCTTGGTAGGAGGACTTTCTAAGGGGTTCTAACGCGTATTCACGTTACATCTGGAGAAAACCTACCAAAACTCCAGACCGTTATAACGACAGCCGCGCGATGGGACCCGAACCCGGGACCTTCACACTTCGGCCACTGTGCCATGGTGAGGCGGTTAGTATGTGGAATGCAATATTTTAGGCATTCCATATGGCAAATCTTTAAGCATATTTTTAGATGAAAGGAACACTGTTAACTTTCAGTCACAGTAAATTTGGCTTATAACTTAATTTTTGAAGCTTGTGGTTATAAAAAGACAAGACTTTTTAAACGAGAATTCAAAAATTTTTCCAGATACTGAATGTAGGGTAAGCATTTTTTAGGGGTGTGGAGTAATACAGTGTATATTGTTTGTTAAAATTGGAGGAAATGTTATACTTCACTTTTCAATTAAAATAAGATTAGTTTATAACTTTGTTTTCGAAGCTTTTGGCTATCAAAGACAAGAATTTTTTAAACGAGAAAGTTCGTCAATCTTTATTACATCATATGACCGCTTTAACATCCATAAACTTTTATCAATTAACGCTGAAGCTCAGAAATATTTTACTTGTTTCCTGAGTAATCATTATTTAATTGATTTATGATACCTCCTCGTAAAATCTACTAAATTCTAATCTATTATCATGATTTATCGTAAGATAGAGAGAAAATCTCTCTTTTCCACTAGATGAATATTATTTTTCATTCGTAATTATACCATGATACTTCTATTTTCAAAAATTTAATTGCGTCATCTTTCACCTAGCTGTAAAAGGTTATCCATTTGCTAACGCGTTTCTTTAGTTTACGGTAACTTCAATAAATGCAAAGTCGTTACTTAAAATATAAGTTAAACATGTGGTATATAATATGTTTTTCACCTACCCTATAAAATACAGTCTCGCCATGTGTTTGGTGTTAATTTAAAATTAGTAAGAAGGATTTGAGTACAAAAGGAAGTAGACTTATATGCAAATTTATATCTTAAAATCTTTATGTTTATGCCAACACCGAATAAGTAAATGATAAAGTAAAATTAAACTTTAATGAATGTAAAAATATTATTTTAGATTAAATGTCAGCCAACTTATCGGGAAAAGCGGATCAGTTAGTTCAATGCATACTGCCCATAAAGTATTCTTTTTCTTCCACATACTTCATTTGATTCTTCAACCACTTCTAGGTGGTCTGATTACTTTCCGATCTTTCTCAATGAAAGTATTAAAAAAAGTTTTTGTTTGTTTGTTTGTTTGCTCCGCAGCTCCTAATTTTGCTGTATCTTGTTCTTGCATTTGTCATAAATATTTAATCAACAGTTCGACAATGCTTGAAATTCGGTATATTCAAACTTTTTCGCTTATACTGGAAGTTATTTATCTTTCGCATCAAAATCACCATTTTTAAAGCTTGGAGACATTCTTTACAAATTTGTATTCGATGAAGCGTGTTCATCATCGTGTGTTTAGATTTCAAAATTGTGCTTTATGAAACATTGATAGCTTTAATAGTGGTACCGGATACCCCATTTTATCCTAATAAAACGAGCAAACAATCAATATCTATACTAGTGTCAGCATTCTCAGATTTTCGGCTCTCTATCCTTTCTAATCTTCTGAAGATTATGTATTTAAAAAATAAAATTTAAAAAAAGTATTCAATTGAATTCAGCTGAGAAATGGCCGATTTTTTTTTAATGATCAATGTAAACGATTTTTAACACTTGATTTAGAAATAATGAATATCATGTGCACCCCATGGGTAGCATAGCAGGGGGTGGTATACTTTCCTAAAAGAGGTCTCCTTTACAAAACTTTCCAAACCACTTCTCACAAGTTAGAGCAGCCACACCCCCTTCTCCATACCCCTATAAATTTCATTCATTTCAGTTTCGCTTTTGCATTTCCTCGAATAAAAAATCCTAATAAAATTTTGCTTCTTTTTCTCCATATTTAACATCAAAAGTAACTATCTAAATATAAAGCGATTTTATTAAAATGCATTTAAAGCATAAATTATATTTCCTGTTGCTAATGTGTATTTTTGAAATTTATCTGAAATTCCAAAAGTATCATTTCTTTAATTTCTATCGAGCGACAAAAAGATGAAATATTATTTTGATCAACCCAATTTCTTTGTTAAACTGCATGTTTAAATATTTAACATTTTAAAAAATCAGATATAAAAAGGTATTACGTATTTCTTTTTTAATTAGTGTATTTCAAAAAACAATTGATTGAAAATCCATGTTTTACAAATATATCGAATATTCTGAGACATAAAATGTGTTTATAATTTCTAAAAATGTATTATGCTTATAATTTTTCATTCTATACCACTTCTTTCTTTCTCCTTATTTTTAAAATGGCTTACTAATAATTTGAATGAATATCAATATTACACTAAAATTATAGTACACAAGTATAGAACACAAACAATGTAGTAAATACCAATTTAGAGTTTGTAAAGAATATATTAGATATAGGTTATGTTCATTTCCCGTTATTCTCAAACCATTATTTTGTGAAACTAACATAGAAAGTAATTTTCAGCTTCGTAAAATGGATGTTTAAAGAAATCGAGTAGACTGTAAACCTTATCTGTAGAGGATAATACATTAAAAAATAATGATCTTGTCCGTATTAGATTTACAACACCTATTTTTCAATTTCAGTACGACCCTCCAAATTAACTTTTTGTCTTAAATTTTGTAGCGTCGAAACGGATACTGATGTACAATGCTTTTAACAAAGAATAAATTGCCTTTATTTTCAATGTCCATCGAAGAAACGTTTTGTCACTTCCTTACCTGTTACTAACTACAGTTGTAACTCAGCTGTGTTCTTTTTAGCTAAATTGAAAGTAATATTTTGTTGCTACAGAAATTTTGGGTTATTTTACTTCCTGTCTCTAAAGTTCTTAAGTTTGATTTGAATGGGAAATTGTATCGTTGACTATGTTAACTGATTATGTCATTTTATCTCTCATCTTTCGTGTATTTCGCCTTGTAACCCTATGTTGAAATTTTTATTATTGTAACCTATTAATAAAAAATACATGTGATGCATATTTTACAGCTTACGAAATATTGCAACAATATATTAAAGCTGTTGTGAACTAATAGTATTTAAATATATGTAAAATTATGTCGCATTTTTAAGTCGCTTTTTTGGGACATATTTTTCGGACATTTTGAATAAAGGGGGTGAGAGATACAATGACGTAGACATTAATATGAATATATTTGAAAATTCGTATCAAGTTGTACGACTTCGAAATATATATATATATATATATATAACAAAAAAACACGGTGTTAAAAAGTAAATTTGAACTTCTATTACATGCATGTTTTGTTCTTTGCTTTTAAAATGTACTGCACAGTTTCATTTCAAATACAAATTTACCCTAAGAAACTCTACATAGAGTTCGTTTGATTGAGCATACTTATAATTAAGTTGCCAACAGAATAAATAAAAAAATCTCTAAAATGAATAATTATTAAAGTGCCTTTTCAGTAAGAAGTTACTTTAGATCAAAATTTGAATTAAAGATGAAAATAGCTAAAGTAATCTTTTACATCTAGTTTTATGTATTATCAATTAAATTTACTCTGCATGTGTTGAGCTTATAGTAATTTAAATAATCTAATGAAAGAATTATTTTAGTATCAATTGTGTTAATAAAAATATATTCTTTCACTATATACTATAATATGATTAATTAAACGTAAGCCGTTACATACATGATTTATTGTCAATTAAAACATGTATTTACGATATGCACTTGTGTTGAAACTATTTTGTACATAAAAATAACAATAAACGTTTGCCTTCTAACTGAATAGTTATGAAACATATCGTTTCAAGTGTTTCTACATTAAATTCAGTAGTCCGTAAACGTTATACATTAAATCCATCTCATGGTTTCATACCTATTATTAAACTGCATATACAGAGCACCGTGTTAAAACCGCATAATGTGCTAAAGGATTATGCGCGATAGCTCACGTCAGCAAGGAGTATTTGCATAAATAGGTGCATAGGGTGCCGATATAAACGTACATTCAAATAGCTCGATGCTAATTTGTTTTTCTCTACGTAGAGCAAAATAATTCTCAAAACTTTGCAACAGCTGTAAAATGCAAGATACTTGGTATATTTCTTCGTTTAATTTCGTGTTCACAGTTTGATGCATTAACTAAAATATAGTCATTCGCTCTAAATCTTGCAAGCAAATACCATATTGTATATTGCTGCAGAAAACTCTTCATAGTCAAAAATATCTTTTGATTTGGAATGCATTAACCATTTCGTTCTGCCGTTCATTATGATGGAGTATAGTTTTACAGAGTTCAAAATCAAAATAAAGAAATTTGCAAGCTAAAAACACGTTATATCGTTTTTAAATGGCTTAGCCGATCTACATCTCATTTTTTCCTATCGTTCTCATTTTACAAACAAATCGAAAATTTATAAAATTTTGAGGCACTTGTAGACGCTCACAGCTCAAGTAATAGAACAAAATTCAAAAAATCGTATGCAGTGATTATAGAGCTGACAAAATTTAGAGATTTAACGAATAACGTTCAAATTTCGTCCACTGGATGATTATTAGTATTTAAACACCGTAAGAATGTATATATTTTTATTAATCCTAGCAAGAATGTTAGTTATTTACTCACGAACTGTCCTGTTGTTGTTGTGTACAGGTACAGAAGATGCACTACCGCGAAAAAAGGTGTCATTGCTCCGAAGGGGTTGGACCTCTGCTCGTTAATCCGTACTTTTGAACCAATTCCAGACGAGGGAAAAACCTCCTGAAATATGCACCCCAGAGGTAGCCTTAAACGTGGAGGACATTGGAGCAACGGCGTATTTTACGTGCACAAGCTCCCATTACCGTACACGGTCCCATAGCAGTCGAGGCGAGAGGGAGTTTACCCTCCCAATCACTGGCCAAGCCAGATGCTGCCTAACTTGCCGTGTTCTTATGGGAACGGAGTTTAGCTCCCAGACCACTGCGGGACGATTGCCTTGTGTACCTCATGTATTAAAAATATAAATTTTGATTACATCATTGCACTGCTTATTTCAAAATCTTTCTACGAAAAGTAGCCGGCTTCATATTTTCTTTATTAAAATTTCTTTAATTAAGATTAAATAGCAAACGACACAGGTTATCCTGTTGTAATGTTATTTGTAGTTCACAACAGCATTAGAGCTACCCAGCTATTGTCATCATCAACTAATATAGCTGGAGAGAATATGAATTATTAAATCGCATATAACAAACACGCTCCAAGTCAAATTCAGTCTGATACAATTGAGTAAAGATAATCTATTTAATCCCGCAATTCTGGAAATTCCATTCATTTATCAACGAACTCAAATGGCGGATATTATCAATTCAAACGAATTTGGTAAGCAAAATGCATCATCTCAAACAAAGAATGCAATTAAGTTGAACTCGATTTTCTATGTTCCTCTTTGACAGGCTCATGAAAATTCAAACCGAGCAGAAAATCCGTTATATAATTCCTTGATTTATGGGATAGAGATTCCAGATCATCGTTAAAGGCCAGCACGTACTGTAACGTTACTTTATGAACGTAATTAATTGGGAGTGACGAAAGTTCATAATTAATCAACTTAAAAATAATGTTTCTTGTCTTCAATTAATTTAACTGCTATTGGATATGTTTTTGAAGACGCCAAATTCACATTGCAGTACATATAAAAGATATTGAATATAGACATATAAAAGATATATAAAAGATATAGTACATATAAAAGATATTGAAAAGATATTCTGCCAAACTCTGGAAAAATTAAATTGCTTTTTACAATATATTTCCTCTTACATTTTCTTTTTTGGATTTTTTTTTCTTTTTAATAAAAATTTGCGTACTATGAATACAAATATTGACTAATATGTTGTTATTCATTTTCAGAATTTATGTTTTGTGCAAATCTCTTATCCCCTACCAACAGGTCATTCAGGTTATCTTGAATTATACTAGGTTGTTGATTGTATTCAACACTTATTTTTATTTATAAACTATCTAAAATACATTTATGATATAAATGTCTCATAAGAATACCGTTTATACTAATAATGTAGAGTCTGCCTACCGCATGCTATCTCAGTTTCTATAGAAATGCAAATCACGAGCAAATTGTAAAAGAGTTTGCCCTGCTGTACAAATAAATCATTAGTCTTCCTTGTTTTTCTAAAGCTCCGTAAAGAGTATTTATGATGCTAAATATGTCGAAAAGTACAGTTTACGCTTTATATCTCAACAACTGAAATTTCAAAGATTGTATACTGTAATGTGTAAAAGCAGGTTATAAATATACTGAAATTTATTTTATCATCCAGTTTTGTAATTCATGTAAAAGTTTATTGACCAAAATGCGGTTGTTGTAAAATTGAATAAAACTGTTATTTTTATATTTTTATTACATAAAAATAAATCTGTAGTATACCGAAGTGTTTACTGAAGTGTTTGTGAACAGTTCAAGCTGAGAACTTTTAAAACAAATTTTAGCATAAGATTGACGTACGAAAAAGCACTATAAGTTGTGCAATAATTAACCGTGCGACTGCTAAAGAACAAAAACAGTTTCGTGTTAAATTATTAATTAAATATTGCAAACTTTTTAGAACTCTTTAAAAAAATATTTTATGTTCATGTTATTCTAGAAAAAAACAGTCATTCAATTACTTATAATACACTATGATTAACATATATAACTTCTAATTTGCATATTGCAAATCTGCAACAAGTTCACATGAAGGATTAATACTGAAAAACGCGGGGAGAATCTAAACTCTTGGGCAAAATTTTAAGGGTTGATAGGGCACATAATAGGGGATCAGAATCCTATAGCAATGTGGGGTCGGCAACCTCGTCTTCGGGTAGCTGTTAATAATCCCTTCGGAAAAAAGTGCCGAAACAACCCGACTATTGTTTCGTTTAAAACTAATGCATTTTTCTCCGAAAACAGAAGACTAAAATGGATAGTTTAAAAATTCTATTTTATTTCAAGGATGAAATTTTTTGAGATTAGCCTATTGTTTATGAAAATTGGTTAAGAAATTAGACGGACACTTCAATACTTTTCCCAAAGTGATTATCACCGGGTAAGTTGAAACTGCGTTTTTCACCCCAGATTGCTATGTGATTACGATCGTTGTTGTGTGCCCTATCACCCCTTAAAGTTTTGCCCAAGAGTTTAGATTCACCCTGTATAAACGACTACGCATGCCATCTCATGATCAATAGAAATACAAGCAACGAGTGAACTGTAAGAGTGTGTTTGTCCCTCTGTCCAAATCGTGAGTGGGTCCTACTATCATCGATGATCAGATGTCGAACTTATGTGCACTAACTCATTCCCTGGCTTCTTTAATACCGTTCGGATGCTCTTCAACCTTCCATTGAGAAGTCACTCATGTTCGAAATATCGAAAATTGTGAATTTTTCTAGCGTGTGAGATAGGTGGTGAGATAGAAATTTTATTTGAAGCAGGGACATGTTAAGTCTCGTTTCGCAGAGGTACGCTATAGACAGGGCTCGCACGTACCCTGGATTTGCAAAAATTTCGAACATTTAAAATATTTTTCTAAAATGACTTGATATTTTAAAATTGGTCCTGTTTTTTTATAAAATACTGAAAGATGTTTTGTTGAGTATCTCAAATAGATGAGCATTTTAGGACAATTTCTAAAATGTTGAAATTTCAGCAAATTAAGAATCAGTACGAATCCTTTATACAAGACTATATAAACCTGATGGTCATCTGGACAGAGTAAGAAAATTTGAACTCCGTTTTTGGTTGAAAATTAAAAATTACAGTTATTGCCATCGTGCTAGCACTGAAAAAAGGGTTTTTAATTGAATTATTCCTTTCAAATATAAAACATGTAAAAAATTTATTAGCTTATTTTTTTCGGTTGAACAAAGATATTAGATAGAGTTTTGATGTTCAAAGACACTTCCTCTTGCATTTTAGTTTTTGTATGTAATGTATGAAGAAAGTACATCAATAAATTATGTATAATAGCACCAATAAAAAAATTCAAATAGCAGACTGACTTCGGCATATTTCTTCATGCTTATTTATTACTTTTTGCATTAGGCAACGTTTTCTCGCTTATCATACTGTAATTCCTTACAGTATGATACGCGAGTATAAGGAATTGCATAATTACAGCTCAGTGCAAGGAATTACACTGAGTTATAAACTCAGTGTAATTTCTGAGTTTATAAAAACCGCTTATTTTATATTATGTAGTCCGTCAAAAATATTTAATATATTTTAACCAATATGAAATATGGTATCCATAATAGCAAAACCGTTCACAATACGCGCCATTTCAGAAAAAAAAATTTTTATTTTGCATATGGTATAGGGATTACCTATGTCTCTCACTCGATAAAACTTTCGTGATAAATTCAACTATTAAAGGAACAACAGGAGTTGCAACGATATATTTAAAATTTATTGTTACAAAGCAATTCTTGCTGACAAAATACGATCGCGAATCTCTAATAATGCAAAGACACTATGGTCTCTCATTTCAACGCAGATTTCGTCCGATACCACAATCACAAAATTCAAAAGATCGTAAGCTTTATCTTCTTGTGTGTGCGAAGTTAAAGTAACGGATATCAATCCAAAAGAATCATGCATCATCTGCAATTAGCAGATGAATCAAACGAAACTTCGTTCTAGGTCTTTCTCTGGAGCTATTAAATATTTAAACGGTGGAACAAAAATGTCATTGGAAGCCTGATTTATGTCTTCGTAAAGTTTGGAACACGCGATATAAATATTGATTGAAAGCGCAATAAATTTTGGGATGCAAAAATTAGTCAGCTTGGATACATTTACTAGAGTCATTCAGTATGTGGAGCTTTTAAGTACGAAATTTCAAGAGAGGATTTAAAACATTTATGATCAATAATAAGGTACATTAGACATACTTAATACAAGCCTTTTGTCTAAAAATTACTAAATTCTGAAAAGTACTTTTGATCGTTCAACTAACTGGTGCCATATTGAAAACAGGAAGAAAATCCATTTTTAAACATTAAAATAAATTAAAATATCGTACTTTCAAAGCAATTTTCTTTAATGCCGAGTCGCCCAGCAAATACATCCCGATTGGTTAAGTTCTGAACCGACAAAAGCATGCAGGTGCATGACACGCCTCTGCGGCATTGGTCAAGCAGTACTGAATACGTCAAAATGACATCCGCTCAGGGCGAAGATGTACCGTTAGAAAAGGAAGGCTTTGGAGCAGTGTCGACTATAATACTAGCTTTGAATTGATACCATTTCGTAAATGGTACGATACTGGTAATGATAAAAAGCCAAAAACGATCGCCACTGTCTTGACTTGTCAAATAAGTTCATAATTAGAATACCTTAGGCAAAAACCATTCCATTTGCACACATACACACAAAAAATATTTAATTGGCTTTATGTGACAAGGACTAATTTCGCTAAAAACACTTGATTGAAGAAAGAAAAGTTTTGTTTATTTTAAGAAAAATGTTTGATTAAATGAAGAAGGGTTTTATCATTTAACCGAACTAGTTTTTTAAATGGACCAAATATTATATTAAACAAACAGTTTCTTTTAATATATTATTTTGCTTACCTAGCCAAATACTTAATCGCTTTTAATTAACTACGCATTTTTCTTAGCTAGCCAAATGTTTATTTCAGCTGTTTTGATTGTTATAAATATAAGTTTACATTTAATTTTACTGCGAGTGCTATAATACAAGAATAAGGAATTTTATGAGTTAACACTCAATTAAAAAACTAGGGTTTTTATGAAAAAAAATACGTTATATGTTTTTGGTAAACATTTTATTTTATACTTTTGTACCTATATCTTTATTTCCCTCTATAATGTACCTTCTGTAGAAAAAGACTCCTATAGTTTCAGAATGAACATTTCTTTTTCTTTTCAAGAATATACAACAGTTGTTTAAGGGGTAAGGTACCTTTGAGCGTTGAAAATCTCCACAAAAATTGACCAAAACTGCATTTGCCATAGCTCTACAAGTAATAATTCTGTAAACTTGCCATTTTTACCAGTTATATATAAATATTTTATGAACCTTTTACAGCTCTTGAAATAGTTCTAGATATTAAATTAAATTTTGTATAACTAAAAATATTCGAGCTTATTTTTTGCTTATTTACACTCTTGCGCGCAGCATTTCATAAAATATATGTATCACAGTAGCTTAAATTTTCAGTACATAAAGAAAAATATCCTTAAATAAAAATGACGAAAAAGAATTTTGCTGGGAGTCTTCTTTCCTGTTAAAAAAGAATAATTGTAATTTCTATAACTATCATTTGCATAATTGTGCAAATAAATCCAAAAATTATAACGTTACATGTATCGTAACAAAATTCTTTTTTGTCATTTTGATTTAAGGATATTTTAAGCTACTGTGATACATATATTTTATGAAATGCTGCGCGCAAGAGTGAAAATAAGCAAAAAATAAGCTCCAATATTTTTAGTTATATAAAACTTAATTTAATATGTAGAACTATTCCAAGAGCTGTAAAAGGTTCATAAAAGATTTCTAAATAACTGGTAAAAATTGCAAGTTTATAAAATTGTTACTTGCAGAGCTATGGCAAATGCAGTTTTGGTCAATTTTCGTGAAGATTTTCAACGCTCAAAGGCACCTGACCCCTTAAGTATTTTCAGAAAGAAAATAATTTCTGTGTATAATATTGATGTTAATTTGGTCAAAACGCATATAGTGTATCTGTGTTTGGACGCTCCTCTTCTGTGCAACAATCAAGCTTAATATGCTTATAGGCACTCCGAGAAAACGCAGACCCATTGATTAGTTTGAAAAATATAACGCCTTTAAGAGTTGTAAAATTGTTTTCTGAATAATGTTTGATCAGCTGAATATAATAACGTAACATCAAATTAAGAAGTAACGATGAAAAAATCCGATGATGTGCCTCTATAAGTCATAGGATTCCAGTGGGGCGCAGTCCCTTTGTACCCCAATCAGAATGTTCCCCATACCCCAAGAAGTTTTTTTTTAATCAAAACAAAATTTAATAATGGAATAAGTGTCTATACATACATGTAATTAGGAAAGTTTAAGCTTTTGATGAAAGCAATGATACTGAATATTGGAATTCTAATGTACTGCTCAAATCCAAAAAATTAAAGCTTTCCTGACTTTTCAAACAGTGATAATAGAAACAAAAATGGCTGCTACTTTCCTTTCAAGTGAATTGGACAGTGACTAGTTTCCACAGTGTTTCAATAGAGGTTAACTGAAGTATGGAATTTTTTCCTAATTTTTGAGCTTTTGAATCATGGGGAAGCATTTATAATTTTACTGTACCCCTTCTTCGTGTATATTAATTGCGGAATTTCATAAGAGATAAATATTTTACTTACATTTTTCAGACCTAATTACTTATTATTTGCTAAGCTTTATCCAAAATTAGCTGGGGAATCATATTCATTTGCTGTATTTCTTTTCACTGGAGTATGTAAATCAAACTATTGGACTGAAGATCTTTCAAAATGACATGATTTATTGCTTAAGAGAGTAAGGAATAAGTAGTTACAGATGTGCTCCGAAAATCTTTCTGAAAGGGGAAAAGTTTAATTAATAATTTTGAATATTTTCTGCTTCATTAGGATTATCTAGATTGTTATGTAAATAGTTATCCATAAGTAACGGTAAAACTAAATAATTCCACAAGAAGATTTTTTGCTGAATTATAAATTTTCTTGAGCAACATTTAAATCAGATAATTTTGATGAATAGACGAAATTTTCTGTTAATTCAATGAAATATTTTGTTTTTCTAAGAAAATTATTTGATTAAAATAAAGCCATCAATTTTTCTTGAATGAAAAAAAAAACGGCATCCAGAAGTTATATTTTTACTCTTTATTATATATTTTACAAAATTATTAATGTTCTTTTAAAATTTACATGTTTTTCACTTAATTTTCACTTAATTTTCATTATCATTATTTCAATAATCATTAAATTTTCACTTAAAGAATTCAAATAACTAATTTCCATATGGGGCAAAATTATTTTTAAAATTTTTATTTCATGAAATGTCCAAAAACAGTATGATTACCATCCCCACTTTTCTCAGCCTTGATTCTTTCTACAATATCTTTCCATATATTTAGCTGTGAGTACGTTCGATAGCTATGATAGTTTGTTGAAGAATATTTTGTAGGCAGACTATCTAGTATCACAAATGATTTTGCTGTAAAACCTTCGCAATTCGCAATTGGTGGCGAAATTTTTCTGACCAAGTCAGTATCCTGTTGTCAAGTTGAAAAGAAACGTTGCTTTTCCACCAGCTACAGTGAATCTCTTGCTTTTCAAACTTTTGTTCTTTTATTTTTTTATACATCAATGCCTATAATCAATTCATTTATTAGGAAAAATTACCTATTATTTTTTATTATGTATTTTTTCGATCCAATTTATTATTTATTTTAAATTCAATTTCTACTGCTCCATGTCTAATTTTTTTTATAATCTATGTAGTTATTACTATTTGAAATAAAAAACACTTTTTGGAATTCAAATATTTTTTTTTTATAAATGAAAATCATAGGTAAATAAAAGGCCAGATAGACGGATTTTTTCTGAGGAATGTTTTTACCGTAATTATGATTCAGGATCGTGAACATTTAATAATGATAAGTAAATACATAATATTGTTTCAATAAATTGAAAAAAGTACTACAAAAGCTTTCAAATTCCGCTTTGTCTGCCTATAACATTTAGTTATCGTAAATAATCTTTCAATTGCAAAATATGTTAGTCTACTCAAACTATAATTAAGTAAATAAATTATAAAAAATATTAAATTTGAAAAGGTAGAACTTAAATTAAAAATAAATAATAAATAAGTTTCGAAAAAATTTATTGGTATAAAAAAAAATAAGTAATTTTTTTCCGATAAATTAGTTTGTTATATGTATTGATGTACGAACAATAAAATGAAAACGCACAGCAAAGGATTCGAACCCGTAATGTGAGTCTACGAGTCGTGAGCCTTACACATGACACGACGGAGGCCCAAGCGAAGTTGCTCGTAACTTAAACATAAAGTTTCAGTGAAGTGAATCTAAAATAAATGTTGATTTTTCACGACCTTATTTAAGAACTGCATCTTATTATTTTACACGTAGCATATTCACATGCTATACAACCGCTATCCCAAAGATCATTGAAATTCGTTTCCTTAAAGTCGTGTCTCGTCCTTGTTAGTTCAACCAAGTGTTATAAGTACTTTTTTCTAAAAAGGAATAACACATAATGAATTAAAAAAATTTTAAAACGCACGTACGTGTAATAGAATAAACACATTATTTTCAAAACTTAGATTCAGCTCTTATATTAAAGTGTTATTTTTTTACCTAAAACGACATAATTTTTCAACCTTTTGTATGCAATTTCCGTTGTAAAAATCAGTGAGAAGGGATAAATTTAATGTATTTTTGTTTGATGAATTCAATCCATTGAGAATTTGACGAGTAATAATTCATTAACTTATTACTTTAAATTATATTCTTAAAGCAAAAACAAATCAATATATTTAAGTTTTATATCAAGACTATCTGACCACATTCATTAAACTTATATAAACGTATTTTTTTTAAAAGATAGAATTTCAGTTCTAACTCAACTAACTGGAAAGATTTTGAACTATGAAAGGTAAGTACTTTAGAGAATTTTAAAGCGTTGGAAATGAAATCTAATTTGCTTCATTAATTTAGAATTCTTATTTGTTTGTGTAAAATTTAAGAAATTTAAATAACTACGTTTAAATCACTTATGCTATGCTGCAAGATTAACCAAGATTTCATTCCCTTACGAATTCAAGCTGCAGTGACTTTACGCCAAAATACGAACCGTTTTACTGGTTTAAATTTATTCCCAAATGTACTTCATAGACTAAAGTCTTGTACTGTATAAGGAATGGAGTTTTTTATGCGTCGTGATAGTCTGTAGTTTCTATTGTCTTTAAGATATAATAAAGTTTTACATAATAGTTACTGCAAAAGATTAAAGCGAGTAGACATATACGTTGAAAAATCTTATTTAAGGACTTACGTTTTCCTTAATTTAGTATTTTAACATAATTAAACTTAATTTAAATAAAGAAAAATCCCGATTTCGTAATAGTAATTCCTGTTTAAAAATATTTTGTAGACTATGATTCCATGCCTAAATAATTAATACACTAATAAACTATAGTTTCTATAAATATTTTCTGTTTGCGTATGCAAGTGCAAGGCTAGACAAAAATGTCTTATTAAATGTCTTTTTAGTCAAAAAAAAAATAATAGTTTTCATCTTTTAAGTTATTATTCATTAAAAGCTTTATTTTTTTCGTTTAATTTAATTTCTCTTGTTTCTTTAACATAAACATCCATGGCACATGTATGGCAAACATGTTCATCTTAGTTTTGAAATTTAAACACTAGCATCATTTCATGCTTTTCTTTTTTATACATATTTCATACGAAATTTGTTTTTAGTAAATCTATTATCTGATTTTTTTCGTCTTTTTTCTCTTCAATTTTCCAAAATATTAATTCAGAATACAACACCTTTAACACGTATAAACATAACCGTTGATTACAGGAAATTTCGTAAGGAATACTCTGTTTTAATAAGCGATCTTTTTAAACTACAAGTAAACGTCTTGCTTTATGTAAACAGAAGCTTATAACGATCCTTTCAGAATCCATAACCTGTCAAATTACGTTTAAAGAAAGGCGTATCGAAGCAGAGCCTTTAGCCGAAATGTATCTCTTAGAGCTTTGCCGGATATTCCAAAGCGGAAAAATTGCTCTTTTTACTTTTGAAAATTCATTCATATCAGAGAGATCGTTGGGAGGGAGGGAGGCGGATTTTTAAATTTTGGATAAAATTATCAAAGATATTTCTTCCTGAAATGATAAGATTTTAAGTTTAGTTCACTGATTAAAAAGAATATACGTTATTATTGTATGTGCTATAATATTATCGTACACATTTTTATATAAGTAACCAGAAGTGAGACTTTTTTTAATTTTATATAGTGTAGAAGCATATGTTTTCAGTATAACCTCATTTGTTGCTCTAACATTGTATTAAAAGAAAAGGAATTAATTTCCTTTTTAAAACAGATAAATAAATAATATTGTATATTCATCCTGTCCATCACATCAATACTTAAAAAAAACAATACTAAAATTAAAGAACAAACACAGTGTTAAATATGTAATCTCAAAGCAATATTTCTCATATAAAAAATAATCAATATGCAGCTTGTAGATTACAGTCGGACGCTATTTATCTAAAATAGATTCAAACACATTAATAAATTTAAGGCTTTAAACAAGCTCGTGATAGGAAATAGATGAAATTCTTTAGGAAGTACACATTCGTGATTAGAATACAGGACGTCCTCCAAATACAAAATTTTTGAGGTAGGGCACATCAAAAGCGTTCTGAATTACATAGCATTGTGGAATCAAAGAAGTTTCAATGCACTGATTAATAATAACTCTACAAAGCTCGTTGAAATGCTACTCAACTTTTCCTTATTAAGTTTTATAACTAATGGTTTTACTGCTCGAAGTTGCATTATTTAAAATGGAATAATATGGGTAACGAAGGAGTTTGGCTTAGTACTTTTTACGAAAAAATAATTAAGTTTTTGCAATGCGTGATGGAAATTTCTCTAACAATTTTTTAAAAATTCCAAAGTGGCCATTAACTGGTTCAAGAAGTAAACTTTCAAGAGCTTGCAGTGACAATTCAGCACAATTCTCATTTTTTTAAGTGAACTACCTTCTCTTAAAGTTTCTACATATACATACAAGACATCCTATATATATTTTTTAAAAGCCTGCGAAAAAAAAAAAATCTAGTTTTATGTATTTTCTGATATTACTTACTACGATTTCCTGTCGTGCACATACATGTGCGTACGCAAGCACAAACAAGTTCTCTAAATTTATTAATAATTTCTTTTGGCATCTTTATAAACTTTATATTTTTTAAATAATTAAATAGAATAACTGGGAGATGTTGTTCTGTAAAGTAATTGGACAAAAACATATGTCAATCCTATATGATTTCGAATTACAGAAAAAAAAAAACCTTAATTTAGGGACCAATCTAAATGAAGCATCCGCAAACTGCGAGAGCTCCGCTGAAAGTCGGGAGGGTGTGCAATTGAACAGGGGATAAGCACTAAGTATTCCGATCAATGTGTAAGAAATTTCCGCAATCACATTAGCAATAGGGCTTCCGCAAATGCTAATGTCAAGGTTGCGACCAAAGGAAATCGGAAAGTAATTGGTGATTGTCGACTGAATATATCGAAAATCGCCGATTTTTAATGTGCTTTAACAGATCGCATGCAAAAAGACTTTTTCACCAGGTTTTTCTTTGTCTTTGTTGTTGTTGTTGTTGTTGGAACTAATTATTTGTACAATGGAGAAACTATTTCTTTACTAATGTAGTTATTGTTACGAATTTTTGGAATGATATGCCTTTCAAGTGTTAAATTAGATTTATGGCTAACTATTTCACTTACAGACACGGAATTTTTTTAATTAATTTTCTTAGACAAAGAACAACATTTTTCTAAGCATAAGTTATAGGAAAGGAGGGACCGTATGAAAATTAAATTTCGTATTTTTTATATGTATATGGCCCCTAGCAAAAAACTTGCCATATCTGAATTCTACTCTTAATTTGACGAGCTTTTCTAATTGAAAGTATCTTTCTATCACTTACGGTTTAAAGCATAATCGCTGTAACATCTATTTTGAAACATCCGGTATATTGATTCATTATTATTTTTCTGCAATATTTGAAGTCTTCTAATTTGATTCTCTTCTCCTAAATAAGTCAGAATTCATTAAAAATACGTGCAGCATAAACTAAATTTATGCAGTACAAATACTGAAAACGATCGAGCAGAATGTTTTTTCTTTTAAATACAAAATACATCTTCGTTTACTAGTACATAAAAAAGCAAACAACGTAATATTAGTTATTTTGGAGAAAAGGTTCGAAAATACCGTTCAATTATTCAGTATATTACAAATTGATATATACCTTCTTCAACTTACTTCATAACAAATTCTTTTACATTCATTATTATAGAAGATTGAGTTCAATTAAAATTTCAAATATCAAATTTCACTAAACACAATGATCAAAAGCGTACAAGTATCAAAGAAAAATATGTGACAGTTTCCGGATGTAGGATCAATTAGAATAGAAATCATTGCTCATCTTTGAAACTTTTTGGAGATTTCTATTCACAGCAATATTTTTGACAGACAGAAATCTGCTTCAACTCAACTTTTAAAGTTTTCTATAACACTTTCCATGTGACACAGTAAATATGTTTCAAAACTAAGTGATTACGAAATCGCAGTGTAAAAGCAAGCATAATTAATTATGAAATTAATTATCTCTGACAGCATTTTGATGAATTGCTTAGCACTGGCTGTTCATAACAATAAAATAACGCATACATTGACCTGCTTTATATTATGTATTCTCGGGAGCATGGCTTTATTGGAAACAGATGCCTCATATTAAGTCTACGAAAGTGATGCCTGGCATGACCAATCAATTAATAATTTCCTCTTACTGTGTGTGTATTCTATCTATTTTATAAATAATATATACATAAAATTTACTTTATATAACATTTTAAAAGCAACTTTAATATTGCTTGCATGGAAAAAAAATACTTTTAACTGCTTTTGTTAACATTTCATGTACTTAAATTTTGAAAATGGTAAACTTTTTGGCCGTTTAATATGTTATCTTTAAAACTACTAAATTTAAATGAATCAGTTTAAGTCTTCTTTAATATAGTGTGTGTGTGTGTAGGATTACGACCGATTAGCTCCGAATGGACTCTAGGTCGAAGGGTGGGGTGCCCTCCGTGGGGGTCTTTCTAAGGGGTCCTAACCCGTATTTACGCTATGTTTCGGAGAAAACCACGGAAAACTCCGAACGGTTAGGTCGACGGACGCGCGATGGGACCCGAACTCGGGACCTTCACACTTCGCCCGTCTACCATTTCCAGTGATATAACCACTGTGCCATGGTGAGGCCCCTTCTTTAATATAGATGCTTCCGTCACTTTTTTAGCGGTATAATTTAAAAATACTTTATCACTTACTTTTTCTAAGAAAAATCTGTCTTCATAAGTATTTACTGATAAAGAAATCCGATTAATGAAAGGAATTAAGCATATCTGAAAAACATTTATTCAGCTTTATGATCACCTGTAGTTATAATAGCTAGATAAATGTATCAAAATGTAAATTTAAAGATTTGGCTTAAAAAGAGTCAACTCTAATGTTTATATCATTAATTCAACTAAATTACACGCGTTAAACTATTTTTAACATTTCAACTAATTTCAGTAACAAGTAACATAAATCCTGTAATTTTAAAATAACGTCACTGTTTCTGACCATTTTTTATTCATTAACTTCACTTACCCTTGATACTCCCCCCCCCCTATCACTTTCTTCACCTTTCAGAAGCATTTTGATGTGTTTCTCTACACCAAATAGGATGTATGTGAAAACAGGAACTTAAAAAAAACAAATTTCTTAATATTTTTTTTAAGAATTATAAACGCAGGGCACGCTCAAACTTCTAATATGATAATTCTGAATCGTTTCTGCAACCATCTGGGACAAAGCATTCGCTAAAAATAAGGAATTCGATGATCGTATAGGCAAACGTTTATTAAAGGATATTTTTTGAAGGAAGATATTCTAAACTTTAATAGCCAATTCTTTCTTGGATGGAGAAAAACATCAAGTAAACGTTCCCTTTTATCTAAACAAAAAGATGTTACGGCCAAACTAAAATGCATAACCTGTCAAATTACGCTGAAAGCGATGCTCGACGAATCTTTGCTTTTAGCATAGATACTTTTTCTCTAAACGGTATCATAACTCAAATGTATCGAAACTAGAAAACTGTCATTTCAGGTCGAAAATAATCTTTTGTAATATGACTTATGAAGAGTGTTTCTCAAAACTTTTATTTATTTAACGTCACTTACACTAATTTAGAATTATTCCTGTATAAGTTGTATTTATGTAAGCTGTGCTTCAAACTGTCTCTATAGTGATATAAATTTTTATATATTCGAAAGTACGAGGCATGTTAGAAATATGAATATATGGTGGATGATAATTTATTCAAAACATTTTGAGAAGATAACCACTAAGAATTATTTATTAGTGCATTGTAGGGTGTGGTGGTAACTGGTATAGAACATGAAATCTAAAATGTAGAAACTCCCGCTTTTTTCAACTGGAATGGTATTAATTATCCGAGAAAAACCACATTATTGTTGGCCTATAACAGTGGTTGGCATCCTTTATCGAGCTCATTAGACTTGAAATTTTAAGAAATTTCAAATGGCTTTGAGAAATCCAGAGATTTAGATATTGATAATTTGCTAATGATTGACACAAAAGTCAGAATTATACAACAACCGCATCACGAGTCACTTCTCAAAATCTTACAAAATGTCTGATGATTTATACTATGTGATTTATTTCATTCTATCTATTTTTCTCATGTTATTAATTTGAAAGAAGGCCGTCACAACTCAAAAAGATCAAGATTTGGGAAAACGTCTTTAATTATATTTTCATGTAATATGATGTCAATCACGGGAAAATGTAATGTCATGAACTTTTAAGCATTAGGTTAGCAACTAAGTTTCCTGTTTTTTAAATGCTTGATGAATCTTTAGATAGAGTGAAAATGCTTCTCTATTTTCTCTGCCAGTTCCCTGGTCGTTTGACACGAATTTTACAACAAGAACGAAGTGCTTTTTTGATCAAAATTTCCATGTTTGGACTTGGAATACCAATTACGAGTGATTCTTTCAGCTATGGCACCTTCTCCATACACAGCGCAAATCGCACGAGCAGCTTCTGCGGTCTTAAAACCTTGATTAATGGCAAAAAAAGGACACGTCGAAAACGCTCATTTTTCTCAATTGACATTCCATCTTAATGGCCTGAAAATTAACATAAATTAACTCGAAAATAAAAGCGAAGTATAATTTTTTGTAGAACAAAGCATCACCTTTCAGATGATTCAAAACATTATGCTAAATAGTTAATGGCGTACAGAATATCAAAATTTAAAAGAAACACGGAAACAGTTGTCAACACAGTGGAAACTTTCGATTTTTAGCCAATCTCAAGAAGAAAATTACCTTTGTGACACAGTCTTCCTCATAAAAATGTATTATTTTTGTAAAGTTTTTAAGGAAGAATCAGTGTGACATTCGTGACATTTGTATTCTGAAGTTCAATGCTAACTGAAGTTGCCTAAAAGCTAAACATTAAAAAGAATGCTACCGATACTGACAGTTAGTTAAGACCATTCAAGGACAAAGCTTCTATTGATAACAAAATCATGAAAAAGAACTGTTTCTTTCTCGATATCATTTAATTATTATATTTCTAGATAAAGTATATGGTAGAACACATTTATATCCCTTTTTGTATAAAGATACGTGCGTATGATTTTGTCACACCAAATGATTTGAATTCTTAAGAACTATTAGCAAAAGATTGCCAAACAGTAGTCTAAGTTCCTATTGTTAGTGTACTTATTAAAATGTTTTTAATATAATGTTTTTACCTAACGAAAATAGAAACGCCCAATAGTGTGTTGTGTTTTCCAACCACCACTGCAAAACCTAATTCGCTGCTTGCTTTTTCTACTTCTGTTGACAGTCAATAAGAAGATATTGCAAACTTGTCTATGCTGGAACAAACGTGTCTGTTGATAATCTAAGGCCAGTGTTGATGTTAGAGACATAAAATCTGAAGCCAGAAATATCTGCTATTCCGACATCAAGGAAACAATTTCACCATTTCCATTAATATAGGCATTCATGTGTAGTGTATCAATGTGTTATTAAATAATAATTCAATAAAATAATATTAAAAAATAATTAAAAACCAAATCAATGATTCGATTCTTTTTTATTTGGACTTTGAGTGTGTAGGCGGCTGTCGGTGTTTGATAGTTCATGCGGCCCTCGTGTTAAAAAGTTTGGAGACCGCTGGTCTGGAGCCAAGCAAAGAACGGTGAGCGTTCCTCCATGTGTTGTAATTTGCATCCCATATGTCATGGGGTTTTGAAGGTCATATGTCGTGGGATTTTCAGGTCAGCTAATAAAGAGTGGTGTTATTGAAGCCCTTTGCTGCGCTCATACGAGCTAAAAGATGGACAATCTATTTGTCCGTGTCACCAATGTAAAGACTGTTGCATTAACTAAAATTGGACGAGAAAAGGGCGGATGGAGTATTAGAATAAACAGTTTCCTTTTTTTATTAAATAGTGATGTGCTAAAAATAAATTTTGCTGTGAATAATTCAGTATTTCTTTAAGACCATTGTCTCAAGTGTAGGATTACTAAATCTTGTCAATACATATATATAATATCCTAATAACATTGTGACGCCACCTTGATGGTATAAAGTCCTTCTGCGTGAACGACAAAAATTCATATGAGTCTGGAATTTCTAAATGAAAGTTTAAAGTAGGTTGACCACACTTTTGAAAGACTGTGAGTAAAGATTCGCAGATTATCCATCACTGCAACGTTTCAGTGAGGTCACAAACACTTTATCTTCCAGTAGACATCATATGTTGGTCATAAAATGACAGAGGCCTGTGTCACATACAGGACTTAACATCGATTTGAACTTGGCGTGATATTAAGGATTGCATGTAGATACTATTTTAGCTGAATTATTTTTATTACTTTCATGAAAAATATTTTTTCGGAACAAGCAATATATTTTTGACTTTTAAAACAAAAAGAAGCAACATAATTTACCAATCTCTGTAAAGGAAGGTGTCCTGACTGACTGACTGGCTGACTGACATACGATCACCGCACAGCCAAATCTACTGGAGATATTGGCATGAAATTTTAGGAGCTTATAGCTTTTGTGCCTAAGGCGTCATTTAAGAAGCGATTTTTTAAAATTCAAACCCAGACGGGGGTGGCGACCCAAAACGTTCTTTTCACGTTTTTCTTCATATCTCGGGTGGAAAAGAGATAGCCGTAAAATTCTTGCTTTAAAATGTAACTAATACAAATACCTAAAAATCAATTTCAGGTTTTTTTTTTTTTTAAATTCGCAACCTAACAGGGATAAGGGGGCCAAAACGTTCTTTAACGTTCTTTTAACATTTCCCCTCATATCTCAGAGGAAAAAAGAGGTAGCCGTAAAACTCTTGCTTTAAAATGTAACTAATAGAAATACCTAAAAGTCATTTTCAGGGTTTTTAGAATTTTCATCAAAACGGGCTTAAGGGGCCAAAACGTTCTTTTCACATTTTACTCCGCATCTCAGAAGAGAAAAGAGATGCCACAAAATTTTTGCTTCAAATACTAACTAACGAAAATTCATAAATATCAGTTTCATGGTTTTTAGAATTCGCACCCGAAAAGGGGTAAGTGGCCAAAATGTTCTTTAACGTTCTTTTCATATTTCCATTTATATCACAGAAGTTAAAATGAGATAGGAGCAAAGTTATTGCTTTAAAATGTAACTAATTTAAATACCTAAAATTCCTTTTCAGGGTTTTTAGAATTCCAACCCGAACGGGGGTAAGGGGCCAAATCGTTCTTTAACGTTCTTTTCCCATTTATCTGTAACTAACAGGAATACCTAAAAATTATTTTCAAGGTTTTTTAGAATTTTCACCCAAACGCGGGGTAAGGGGGGAAAAACGTTCTTTTCACATTTTCCTTCGTATCACAGAAAAAAAAGAGATGCCGCAAAAATTCTTGAGTGCTGTTAATTGCAGACAAAATTTTTGTCTACCTGGTGAAAGGGCAAATGACTTTTTAAAGATTGCCAGATTAAACGTGAAAAGTCGCGAAGGTTTGCCACTTTTTGGTGATTTATTTCCAAATTGGCATTAAAAAAATTAAGTTCCCGAAATTGGAGCCAGCTTAGCTATATCTTCCATGTTTGTCGAGAAATTGCCTAATCCTACTGTTTATTTAATTGGAATAATGGTGTTTATATTCATGAAAAATTAGGGAAAGTACACTTAGAATATGCCTCGCGAGAATTAAAACAGTTTTAGAAGGTGATTTTAATATAGATTTCGATTTTAAAGAAGTATTTTATGGAACAAGAAAGACATATACGACACACTTGCGTATTATGATGCACATTCCAAACAGTATTTAGAAAGATAAAGTATAGATAGAATATGCCTAACGAATACTGTTAAACAGTTTTTAAGGCGATTAAATCTAAAAATATGTTTAATATTTTTTTATTTTCCATTTGTATTTTTTGGTTTAACAAAATCCATTCAGTGCGAAGAGCGGGTTCTTCAGCTAGTTATTTTTAAAGCTGCTAAATAACGGTGTATCATCCCTAATAATGTTAAACGGTCAAGTTTAATATTCCTCAAATTTGATAAATTCCTTTAAATGTGTTAAAGTAGTGTTGTTTTTAACTACAGAATAAATTATGAACTGTGTACAGCTATAGGGAAAAGATCCACTTCCCCTTTATTCGGCTATCGTTCGTAGTATAACAAAGTTACATACACCAAATGTTTGCGAATAACGCGCGCTTTAATTTGCTATCTGTAAAATGTATAAAATGAAAAAAATTGATATTTAAAAGGCATCATGTTTATTTTTAACAATGGCATCACCTAATTTTCTTTTCATAGTTTAAAATTCAGCTCATTTTAACCCCGTATACAATTTTCAAAAAAATTGTACTAAGAATTAATAAGTTAAAAGCTTTTTAAAATTCCCTTTCGCCCATGTTATTTTTTAAAATATTTTTATTCATATATAATTTAATATTGATATTAAGAAGTTGAGTTTCATCTCAATATATAATTAAACAGCCTATACATTTCTTGCTATTATTTTGTTTTTATACAATATTAATATGAATTGTGAATTATGTTATTAATATTGGTAACACGTATTTATCGAGCCAATTATATTTTGACAGAAATAGATGCAGAAAATAATTTTACATCGCTGTGCAAAATTTCATGCTTTCAGTAGTTGATTTTATATTAATTAATGTCTTATTTTTACGAAGTTTTTTAAAATTAAATTTCGTCTGTTTAAGAGAATCGTCAATAACTCTATAAAAAATTTTTAACGGAAAATAGAACTCAGTAACAATTTTAAAACAAAATAGGAAGTGTATGTGTAAAATTTTACAAAATCGTAAGCCCATTTGAAGGAATACCACTATCTCATTGTTTAAAGATAAATAATGACAAAATTATTATACAATATATTAGGTTTAAAAACCTCGATATGTTATAATAGATTATCTTGATATATTATTAATTAGATAACAAACAATACTGCATTTTGTATGCTGTCATCATTTAATACTAATATCATAATATGACAGCTTAAAGGTTAGTTCAGCGTTTCTCATCCTGTGGGGCCCGACCTCCAAGAGGGGCGCAGAGCGTTTGCAACGGGGGCGCGAGAAAAACTAAAGAGCAAGTAGTGATGCATGTTTTTTTTTTTAAATCACCTTACTTGTTTTCATTTTTACTCAAAAATCTATCCATTTTCACTTAAAATGTTCATTCAAACTTTACTGGTAACATTATTTTGTAAAAAACGCGACTAAATGTTCATTGTTAAAGATTAAAAAACTGAATGTATGCTGAAAAATGGAGGGGGGGATGCCAGCGTAAGTTAGCCTTTGTTGGGGGAGGGGGGCGCGACTTTAAAAAGTTGAGAGCCGCTGGGTTAGTTGATTAAAACACTGACAGATAAAATAGAAATAGATCATAAATGGAAATAAATTATACGTAACGTACTCTGTTACTTCAATTAAATTGTAGCTGTATCTCAAATTAACGTTTGGGTTCGTGATACAGTTAACAACTAAGACAAATTGTCAAAAGAGTTATTTAAAAAAAAAATTTGAAAAAATAAAACTTTCCCAAAACGTTATCAGTAAAAGGAAAGTTGTTTATATACAATTCTATAAAATCCATTGCTTTGATCATGTTGAAAGTTCAAACGATAAATTGCTGATATGAAATTAGAAGAAAATGATAAAGGAGATTCATATCACTATTTTTATATTCTCAGTGCAAAAAATGTTTGCGCTGGAAGCATTATTTTCTTTGTAAATAATATGCATTTAATTTCCGTTAGCGAAATTGTTAAAAGAAAAATTCAGAGCCTTCGTATACCGTTCTCAATTTGAAGATAACCCCTTAGAGACGCAAAATAATGAATTCTCAATATCTACTGAAATTATTTTAGAAAATATGAGAAAAGTTATGATTTGTGTAATTTGAAGGTTTGCTTTCGTTCACTGAAGTCAATTTAAGATGT
>JAWZYV010014289.1:0-152077 GCA_038373885.1 Cheiracanthium punctorium
TTGTGACCAGCATTTTTTAAATTATACTTATCTGTTGTATGTTCTGTTGGTAAGCCATTTTACTAAGTTGATTTTTAATCGATTTTCTTTTCCTTAAAATATGATTCTTACAACACAAATATTTATATATACACACCAATATTCACTGAGCTGTATGGGTATGCATATATGAATTTTTTCTTTATTATACGTGTAGGAAATCGCTGACCTTTCACACACGTTAGCTGTACCAGCTATTTTATTATAGCTTAATTAATTAATATATTATGTAGTATAGTATATGCATTGAGTAATTTGTAGTGGATGTAAAATATATTTAAAAAGCCGACCAACTTTAGTAGTGATTGTGGTCATTTTCAGTTCCAATCCGTTTAGGTAGTAAGTTAATTGATATGGAATTTAGATGCAATCAGCACATTCTCGACTTCGGAAGTTATTTCCTAGAAAAATGAAAAAAAAAAAAAACATGATATGTTGGCACTTTTATTTATGTGCGGGGGGGGGATATATTTCTTGCAATATCATTTACTTGCACATAGCCCTAAATTTGTAATAATTCTGGTAAAGCTAGAAATTAAATTTAAAATTTAAAATTTGAGTTTTGCGAAAGTTCAGAATGCGAGTTTTGCATCGGCAGAAAGAGAATGCACTTAAAGTTTCATTATGTATTTAAAGATAAAAATAGTCATATAAATAAAATTATTCGCTATCAGTCTACTGATATTTAATTATTATTGCTAATTAATCAATTTGATACCTAATACTTCAGGACTTTCTGGGGTGGAGGACATTTAAGGTGTTCTATTACGCATTCACGTTTGTACTGAGTAAAAATTTTCCCAAATTTTCCTTCGATCGCACTAAAAATCAAAGAAATGGTACTCTAAACCACTTTCTGAGAACAGAACCGGGTTCAGTTGCGGGAGGAGTAAGTCACTGCTGATATCATTCCGTTCGCACATTTTCAGTATGCGAACGGAACTTTTTTTTTTTGTAGTTTGTTTTTGTTCGTAGTTTGCTGTGTTCGATTAGTTAGTAGTCCTTTTTTTCTACATTTTCTTATTATTTTCTTTATTTTTATAATTTTCACTACAATGTTTTTCACGAACTAGTATAAATAGTTAAGATGGCAGTAAAATAAGTGTTTCGGAGCTAAAGCAATTACATATTTCAATATTATCTTTAGAAAAAAAATTGAAATAAAATTAATAAAGACAAAACATATGCTAAATCTTAGCCAGATGGCAAAATGTAAGATTATAGATTACTTTTTTCTTCATGTTGTATGCATTGTTTTCTTTCAACTACTGAAAACGCAAATATATATTTCAACTTCTAAGTTACGTCGTATCCTCATAATTGATTTTGGACGGGACAACGTTCCACTACGTAGTGCTAGGAAAATGAAGTCTGCCACGTCTCTTCAGTCCCCAAACACAATAAAGAACGCGTGGCAAAGCACTGAAAAACGAGTTCTAGATATTTCGAAGAAAAGCAATTTAAGAGTTATCGTCGGACTTTTTCCTGAATTTAACATTAATGGAAGATTGCTTCCTCGTATTAAATTGTTTTTCATTGTGCAAATTCAAATATATTTTCGTGCAACAGTTTTCACTGTCAAGTGAAAAAAAATCATAATTATAATTTATGAAACTGGCTGTATTTCAAATAGTTGATATTTTGATAAAATAAATGTTATGATTATTTCACATCAGCCTTAATAGATACCAAATGCTTTCCGTTATCTTTATAATATAGTCGCCGCTTATTCCGGTCAGTGGTTTATCCGGTCAGCCGCTTATTCCGATGAAAATCGCCAGGAACAGAACGAAATGGTCAAATTACACTGGTTTTCAGCCGGTTACCTCGGTAGTGAGTGCCGGTTTATCCGATCAAGTAACAATCTCAAAACAATTGTTAATAAATTCAACAGAATTCTAATAAAATAATGATCACTCTTACTCCCGGAACCAATGGGACACCTGATGATGATGACGACGATGTGCGCCCGAACCGGTTACGTGTCACAAGAGTGGATTTGATGAACGCTATATAGACTTTTTACATAGAGCATTTGAGGAGAACAACGTAAATAAACATATCAACTCTTTTATACATTAAGTAAGATTCAATTTGCTACGCTCCTAAAACAGCCCCTAATTTCGGATCCCCCCCCTCAAGAAGTTGAATGTTTTTTTAAATAAATGTACATACGTATTTTTTCTCTAGTTCACTTCTTCATTCTTCAATGAATCTTTGCATGCATTAAACTCTTAACGAATATAGTACATATTTTTAATTTCATTCATTGGTTTTTTTCTTTAATTTTCCCACTTTCACTTTGGTTCCGCCGTTTAATTCGGATTCCTGTTATTCCGGTCAATTTCAATACGCCCCAATGTGACCAAAATAAGCGTCGTCCACAGTAATTTTCAGTTACACTGCATAGAATAGAAGTAAGAATTCAATTTTAAATATGTTAAATAAGATAAATGAGGTATTCAAAGACAATGAGTGAGATATTCTGCTATTTAGACATGAGGAAATAATTATGTGCTTCAGACTTCTTAGGTCATCTTCCTATACTGATTCACCGAAAAGAAAACGAAATCAAAGACATTCGAATTTGGGCGTTATGATATTATATGTGTAAATTCACTCGTCATTTTTATAAGAAATTTACATAGTACAGCATCCAATTTTAGTTTCAGTATGATAATAATATTTTGTACCGAGAATCAATTTAAATGAATTCTAAAAGGAAGATAAAAATTGATTAATTCCCTTCAATACTTATGACTTAGTTAGAAAAAAAAAGTGATACGGTCTTATTTAAAATGTATAGTGGCTTTCTAAATTACATTAAAAAATTCATGGACTATTATTATATATATATATATATATATATTTATTTATTTATTTAAGCACTTTTAAGTACTAATATACTTTTCCCTCAAACATATTATTACGAATTTTCGGTCTGTTCTGCCTGCTGGAGGTTAAAACTAGTTTAAAATTCGTGTTCTACGTGTCAAATAATTCAATTTTGCATTTTGTTGCATCAAAATCGGTTAACTAGAACAGGGGATACAGAGTTTAGGTTTCTCCTTTGGTTAACATAGCGTTTTCGAGAAATCTAAAGAAATACTGATCCTAGGGCTTAGTAGACCTCAATTTTGGTGACTCATTTTTGGCGCCATATTTGGCGGCATTTCGGGTATTCGTGTAAATCGAGCCAAATACCCAAAATGTCACCAAATATGGCGCCAAAAATGAGTCTCCAAAGTGAGGTCAACTAAGACCTAGGACCAGTATTTCTAATGGGGCTTATAACGTTTGTTTCCCTGCAATAGAATTACATAACAACCTGGTATTATTTATTTACATTTCCCTGAGGTAAAAACCACCAACAGCGTTACATTCTAATTCAAGGGTAATAAGTTTAATTAAATAAAATTTAAATGAGGCCACTTTGATACATAATAAAATTTCATAATTTTTTTGAAAATAAGCTTTAAAATGTTTTCAAAATTTTTGATTTTCCTTCCCCGTTGGTGCATCCGAAGGCTAAATAACTCGTGATATGCTGTGGGATTAAGGCCAATTATCTACACGTGGGATCTATGCCGATCGTTGGGGCGCCCTCCGTGGGGTCTTTTTTTAAGAGGTCCTAACCCGTATTTACGCTAAGATTCGGAGGAAACCACGGTTCAAGGTTTCCTGGAAAGAATATTATTTTGAATTTTGATTAAATTACGAAGTTTAATTTTGCTGGGTAACACTGAAAATTCAATTTATGAGAATATAAATACCTGTCCATAAATTCTAATTTATATAGATTTTTTCCCATGTAAAAAGATAGTGGTTAAACTATTTTAAACTAAAAATTTTATATTGATTTTTATAGGTTATTCAAAGAGCGTGGTTACAGGCTTGAAAATATTTACTGGATGAAAGCTTAGCCATATATAAAAGATTGTTGTGGTGTAAGAGTTAAAATATTCATGAATGTTTTTTTCATCTTGTTATGTACATAAATGTTCGACAGAAACTGAAAATTTAAATATAAAATAAATTGTAGTGTTTAAATGTATTATAAACTTTTAATCACTTCCGCCTTCAATATTTCTATATTTCAGACTTTTTTAAGTACAGTGTCCAGCATTCTTTTAAAGTCTAACAGACTTCGGCTGCCTACTTTATTCTGGATTCACACTGTTTATCCCATTTAAAGAATAACTATAGACATGAACTGTATAGGTTTCATATAAAAGTATTTTTAGTGTTTTTCACACAAAGTCCTTAAGTATTTATCGGTGACACTATTCACTTAAAATTTTTTTTATACTAAAATGTTCTTAAAAGCGCCAGTTTTTATTGCGGACTTAAACAACAACAGATTAAATAGTTTCTAGTAAACTTAATGAAAAAAAGAGCTTAGAAGTTAGATGTATAAATATTTGCTGCAAATGATGACTAAGATACATAATTCTGGGACACATAATTTTAATCATTCATAGTTATCAATATTTATTCGCCTGTAATTTCTCTCATTTAGTCTGTTAAAGGTAATGCCATTTTATTTTCAAAGCTTTTTTATTTGTACGAATAGAAATAAGTTTAGATTTTATATGAATTTATTGGTACATTTTGTAATTCTTTGAATTAAACAGTTTGATAAAAATATTTTGTAACTGCTGTAAAAGTAAAATTTTTATTGCATTAGTTAAATCCTTCTTTTCCATTTGTAGTCATAATTATTACATTAAGAGTTGCAGTATCTTTGAAGCCGGTAAAGAACCCCTAATAACCCTAAACCATAGATTGTTTCAAAATATTGCACTTTAAATAGTTTTTTATTAATAATAATTCTTTTTTTGTGAAAAAATGTTTAAAAACATTTGTAATTCGAAGTATAACATGCCATATGTGTAATATATCTAAAAAGAACAAGATTTAACATTTTAATGAAACTTATTTATTTTGCTTTGTAAAATTGGAAATTCAATTTATGAGAAAATATATTTAAAATGAATGAAAAAATTTATTTTTTTCACATAGAAAATGAAGTGGTTACGATACTTTAAACTATATTTTCAATAAAAAACTTAAATTGAAGATTATTCAAACAGCGTGCTTGTAGACATGAATATTGTATGAAAGATTAAACAAGTTTGTAAGATTGTTATAAAGTAAGACATGGAAACTGTCATGAAATTATTATTTACATCCATCAGTTATATAAAAAAAATTTTTATTGCAAAATATTGTTAAAATTAGCAATTTAGCTGCAAGATGAATTTTAGATTTGATATTTGTTATAAACCTCAGTTTAATGCAGCTGACTTTTCAAATGATCTGAGTTTTCTTCCGAGTATTTTTAATTAGCTAATTTAATTAAACTTTCAAATACAAATGTTAAAATGTTTCACCACTCAACTTTAAATAAAACTTTATTTCTTCCAATAAATGGTTTTTTTTCTTCCAATTAAATAGTATAATTAATTTTGCTGTGTAATATAGAAAATTTAATTTATGAGAGAATGTATTTAACTGTATTCTAACAATTAGAAATAAAATTTGTCATGGACTTTTTATTTATATTCATAAGTTATGTCTACATATATTAGATTTCAGAAATTTAACAATTTAGCTATAAGATAAATTTTAGTTTAGACATAAAATGTTTTCATTTGTTTAAAATATTTTCAGCTTAGAAGGTAGCAAGTTGTTGCAATTGATTACTGGGATACGTAATTCCTATATCTTCTAATTTTAATCGTTGATAGTTATCTAAAAAGTAAATTTATCTGTAGATTAGTTAAAATTTTATTTAATATTTGCGCCAATAATTATTTCGTTAATATTTTCAGTATCTTTTGAGCCTATAAAGCATCCTTAATAACCCTGAAGCTTAGATTGTTTAAAAATATTGCATTTTTAAAGGGTTTTTGTAGTAGTAATAATTTTTCCCGTATGGTACAATTTTTAAAAAAGTATGTGGAATTTAAAGTATAGCCTAAAATAATTTTAATGTTTTCTGAATAGAGCAAGAATAAACATAGTAATGCAATAACGACATTTAATAATTTTGCTGTGTAACACTGAAAATTTAATTTATGAGAGAATACATTTCATTTGTTCAAATCTCAGTTATATGGTTTTTGTTTTCATTCGAAATGTAGTTTTTAATGTATTTTGAATTATTCCTAACTAAAAATTTTACATTTGCTCTTCTAGGTTTTTCAAAGAGTGGGTGCGGTCACGAAAATGTGTGTGCCTCTACTGAATGAATATATTAACCAAAATTAAAAGACAGCAAGGGCTAATATAAAAAAGTCATGAAATTTTTATTTCAACTACAGCTCTCAGTTATTCATTTCATAGAGCAGATAGGTCAACGGAGTGAACCCGAATTTAGTTTTCCTTCACCAACACCTTGTGCAGTTAGTCACCTGACAATCAGACAAACCGGTCTGGGTTACGAAAGCTTTGCATTGCGTTCAATGGGAAGCTGGACAGATTCCTCCATTATTTTTTGGAAAATGGTGATATACTGTTGTGCTTATTGTCGCTAAGAGCAATACCAGAAAGGAGGATCAGCAACATTTCACTAGTAAATAAATTTTTATTATATTATACATATAATTAGGATATTTCTATTATATAAGTAATCGTCTTTCAATTTGTCGAATATTTGGCGACTTACCTGTAATTGAATTGTTCTGTAGACGTACTGATGATATACATGTCATTGTGAATTAAAAACATATAACATTAAAAAAAGTACCAATGTTAAAAAACACAGTGATCAGTATGTCATTAGTACATCGCAAACAGGCAATTTCAATGATTTTTTTTCTAGTATGTGTTGAAAGTGTTCCAATGATATTGTATAAAAGTGTGTAAGTTAAAGGTACTATTTATATTTCTTTAAATTTATTTTATGTCTATTTTTACTAAAGTTATTCATTAAATATATTTAATTGATTCTGTTAAATAGGAATGTTATATCCTACTTTAAGAATGAACTGTAAAATTTTTCAGATAAAAGTAATTTTAAGTGGTTTTGATACTGAGTGTTTCAATCATTTGACATTGGGACAATTTACTTAAAATTTTTCTGTTATGCAAAATGATCATGGATGAACCATATTCTACTGCACATTTAAAAATAATAGATTTATTAATTTAAAAACTAGTTTCATAAATCAATCACAACTTAGCAGCTAGTTTTATAAATATTTGCTTCAATTGATAAATAACTTTTCAGGCTTCAACTTTTCAACATTGATAGTGATATATATTAATTCGCCCGTTATTTCTCTCATTTATTCCATTGAAGTTAATGTTCTTTTTATTTTTAAAGATTTTGTATTTAGAGGAATAAAAATCCATATTAATTTTATATGAAATTAGTGTACATTTTATAATTTACTGAAATAGAAAGAAAAAAATTTTTGGAACTACTTTAAAAGTAAACTTTTATTAGATGAGTTAAATTTTTCTTTGTGATTTATAACAATAATTATTTCGTTACTAGTATCAGTAGCTTTTAAGCCTTTAAAATGTCTTTTATATAACCCTGAAACTTACATTCTTTTATTATATTGCATTTAAAAAGGCTTTTATGGTAGTCATAATTCTTTCTGTATGCCAAATGTTTAAAAGTATATCTAATTTAAAGTATACATTAAGGCATGTTTCAGGATTTTTGAGCAGGAATTAAACATATAAATGAATTTAAAATTAAATTAATTTTTGCTCTGTAACATCTAAAATTTAGTATTTGAGAGGATGTGTTTCAATTACTGAATTGTATATCATTTTTTTCGTCATACAAATTATAGTTAAGATATTTTAAACTAATTTTTACTAAACATTTTGCATTGATTCTTGTAGGTTATCAAAGAATGTGGTTGAAGTAATGATGGAAATGTACTTACTGCTCTTCCTGTATGAAGATTAGCAATGTTTGAGAGATTGTATTACATCAAGTGCTACAATTTGTCATGAAATTTCTGTTTCATTGATATCCCACACTATGCAGATAAATGACTGATTGGAAAGTATTAGTCAGAGTGATAATTTAACTATAAGATGAATTGTAGTTTTGATATTTAGTATGAAACTTAGAATCATTCACTTAAAAATCAAAAACAGATACAGAATGTTACTGTGATGTCTATAAACATATGTAGTTGATAAAAATGGACTTAGTTTATAGATTTCTTATGAAGTGTTCCTACCTTTCTGTTAATTGCGTTTGCTTAAATTTAAACTTTACAATTAGGTTATTTAAATCCTATACAGTATCTTCAATAACCTTAAACCTCAATTTGTCTTAAAAATTGCATTTTAAATTCTTTTTGTAGAAGTTATGAATCTTCTTGTATGACACAATGTTTGAAAACGTTTGTAATTTTAAGTATATCCTAAGTTATGATTTTTTTTAAAGGATAAGATTTTATATCTTAATGAAATTTATTAATTCGCTGTGTAAAATTAAATTCAATAAGCGAGAAAATATATTTTGATTAACAAATTCCATTTTAAATATGTTTTTTCACATAGAACATATAGTGGTTAAGGTATTTTATACAATTTTTTACTGCAAATTTTGCATTGTGGATTATTCAAAGACTATGGTTCTGGATATATAAGTTATGTATGCATAAATTTCATTGCAAAATATTGCTTAAATTAGCTATTTGCCTAAAAAATAAATTTTAGTTTTGACGTTTGTTATAAAGCTTTTAAGACCTTATTTCAAAAAAAAAAAAATTACTAACTGTTAGTGTGAATAAAAACACATGTTGTTGCTATGAATGTACTCATATTAATTATTTTTCTTATGGAATTTTAAAATATGTCTCTTAAGTTTGATAGTATTTAAATATTACAATAAGATTAATTATTTAAATGTTACTTAAATAGTATTGCTCCTGATTCAACTAAAACAACTCGCATGAGTTTTGAGTCAAATTAATTTTACTAAGCTGCTATTATGAATTTCTATTTGTGTCATATACTTAAATCTGAATATTTTTTTTATCATTGCAATGTGCTTTTTAAATAATGCTGATAAGATTTTGTTTAGGAACAAATTTGGTTTTAGTTACAAATTTGATTTAGTTACTCATAACTCTCATATTGGCTTTCTTGAAAAAATGATAATTGTGCTTGGTTGACAAATTACAAAATATTTCATACGTAGAAAAACCCTTTAAATTGTTTATGTATTTCTAAATCGAAGAGTAAAAATGTTGATATTTCAGATCAAGTACCATGCAAGAATTCATTAAAGAGAGATTGAAAAGAGTTATCCATTAAAAATGAAAATAAAATATTATTTTTGATAAATTTAATGTTTCAAAACTAAATTTTATAATAGAAATATTGAAATCTGAAACTAACTTTAGCCTTTTTCAGATACAGTAACAGCACTGTTTCTAAAGGCTAACAGCCTGCCTTCTGCTACATATTTTTTACCTGATACAGATTAATTATGCCATGTACATACAAAGGGTTTTAAATATTTTTCAGTGGCACAATTTACTTAAGAAATTTCTGTATTTGACAATTTCCTTACATACATCAATTTTTATTGACGACCAAAGCAATAATTTAAAAATAAATTTTTTAAAACAGTTTTTTGCTTAGGAGGTAGATGTATAAATATTTGTTATGAATTGATGAATAGGACAGATTTTTCTTTAGCATTTTTTAATCATTTTTAATCATTTAGTTATGTTTTTAATTTGTTGTTCCCACATTTTGTCCATTAAATTTACTATAATTTTTTCAATTTTTATAATTTATAAGAACAGAAAACTAAATAGATTTTTTATGTAACTAATGGTGCATGCTGTAATTTCAAGAATTACATAGTTTCATAAATACATTTATGTAACTGTTTAAAAAGTATATTTAACTACAGGTTAATTAAAATTATATTTCCTTCTTGTGCCATTCATTATTTCTTTAACAATTTGAGTGTCTTTGAAGCTTATAAAGTATCTTTAATAAACTTGAATCTTAGACTCACTTAAAATATTGCATTTTATTCATTTATTCATTTACTTATTTATTTATTTTGGTAGTAGTTATTATTCTTCATGTATGAAACACTGTTTAACAGCATTTGTGACTTTAAGTGTATCTAAAGACACATTTGAAGTTTTATGAAAGGAATAAGATTTAATATTTTGATGAAATTAATTAATTTTGTTCTTCAACATTAATATGTTATTCAAAGAGTGTGGTTGTAGTTCTGAATATGTTTCAAACTTGGCTAGTCTTTCATACATTGTTATGAAGTAAGAGAAACATTTCACATAAAAATATTATTTACATACATTGCAAAATATTGCTGAGATTAGCAATCTACCCATGAAATAAATTTTAGTAATGCCTTAAACTAAAAGATTTTAAATACTTATTTAAAGAACAAGCACAAAAATTGTCTGCTACAGTGATATGTAAAAAGGAATGATTGCTAAAAATGGACTTACTTAAACTTTTTTATGATTTTTTTCTAAATTTCTCTTGATTACAATCGTTTATATTTAATTTTTATAATGAGAATGATTATTTTAATGTTATTTAAATATTACTGTTCTTGCTTATTCTATATCTACTCGTATAAGTTTTGAGTCAAATTTATTTTTCTAAGAAGGTCTTCTGGGTCTTATTGGGTTGAAAAACTGATGAGAGTATTTTTATTGAGAGACTCAGAAAAATTGCATGCGTAAAAAATATCCCCAGAAATAATTATAAATCTATAAGCTACATGGATAGAAATTTTGATCTTTCAGATCAAATAAAACAGAAAGCGTTCATTAGAGCAAAGTTTAAAATGATTGATTTTAAAATTTATAATATTTTTTATTAAAATTAATATTTCAAAATTAATATACATAGAATAGGAAATTTAATCTCAAATTAATTTTCCAACTTTCAAGCCAACTTTCCCAATAGGAACATAATAAAAAAATTATTGAAAAATTAAATTTTATCAATATTGACTTGACAAAAATTAGCAGGTATAGTTAAAAGATGGCTGGATTTATTAAAACAGAATTTGCATTCCTATCATTAGTGGGAAACTTGATAAAAAATCATAAAAATAGCAATTTTCATTAATTTTTACCGAGCTATCTTGATACCACCCTCTTCCCCCATCAAACTTAATTCTTATCATTACTTAAATTAAAAAATAAATCTTTCGTTTTTTCTTAATATTTGACTTAATATTTAATTTACCCATAAAAGTATGGTCAAAATTTTGCCCGTAAATATAGCCAGAAAGGACCAATTTTCCCAAATGGGAACACAGTGAAAATTAGGGGGGTGCAATTTTTTTTGTACTAATATCCTTCAACTAATGCAATAGAAGGCAAGATATGCAAAAAACTAATTTAAAATATGCCTGGATCTGAATTCGGTCTTTAAAAGGTTAATGCATTTATCTGTTAAATTAATTTGCAGTTTTTTTTAGTATTTTTAATTGGCTAATTTAATTCAATATTATAATACAATTGTTAAAACTTTACGATTACACTTGGGATCATAATTAACCCCTTTATTTTTTGCTTAATTTCAGAACGATGGCTTATTTCAAGTAATGAATTCAGAAATATGATTATTAACTTTGATTTGATACTTGAAAATTCATGTGAGGATGTTTATCAATCAATGAATTTTATATATTTTTTTCACAGAAAGCATGGTGGAAGAAATAAGATATTTTTATGTATTTTTTACTAAAATTTGACATTTATTCTTCTAGGTTATTCAAAGAGTGGTTGCAGGCATTAGAATATATATGCTTTTACTGAATGTAAGATTAGCCATGCTTGAACAGGTTCTTTCTCAGTAAGTGTTAGAATTTGTCATGAAATTAGTTTCATTTACATCCCAAAGGTGTGAATATATATGTTTGCTTTGTAAAATATAACTTAAAATATAAAATTAAATGTAAGAGACATTTCAGTTTTGACATGTATTACAAAGCTCTTAAGCACTTATTTCAAAACACAAAACAGATATTGAATAGTACTTGGATATTTAGAAACACGTGTTGTTGCTAAAGATGTACCTTTGTATAGTTTTCTTATAAACTTTTCTACATTTCCGCCCATCGAGTTAGTTGACACATACATTTTACTATCAGATTAAATATTTTCATGTTACTGAATATTACAGCTCCTGCTTCTTCGATATTAACTCACGTAAGTTTTGAGTTTTTCATTTAATAATTAAGTTAATCCATTTTATTAAGCAACTCTCCCGGACTTTGAGTGAAACACTTAAAATTTAATTTAATTTATCATTATTTGTTTTTCCCACGTTTTGTCCATTAAATTTACTATATACTTTTAATTTTTATAATTTATTAGAACAGAAAACTGTATAGATTTTTTATGTAATTAATGGTGCAGGTTGTAACTTAAAGAATTACAGAGTTTCATAAATACATTTATTCAACTTTAAAATGAAAATTTACCAATAGGTTAGTTAAATTATATTTCCTCCTTGTGCCATTCATTATTTCTTTGAAATTTTGAGTATCTTTGAAGCGTATTAACTATCTTTAATAACCCTAAACCTTAGATTGACTTAAAATATTGGAATGAATTTATTTTTTCATTTATTTATTTACTTTGGTAGTAGTCATTATTCTACGTGTATGACACACTGTTTAACAGCATTTGTGACTTTAAGAGTATCTAAAGACACATTTGAAGTTTTCTGAAAGGAATAAGATTTAATATTTTGATGAAATTAATTAAAGTTTCTGTTCAATATTAATATGTTATTCAAAGAGTGTGGTTGTAGTTCTGAATATGTTTCAAACTTATCTAGTCTTTCATACATTGTTCTGAAGTAAGAGAAAAATTTTCCATAAAGATTTTATTTACATCCAGTTATGTGTACATATATTTGATTGCAAAATATTGTTGAAATTAGCCATTTACCCCTGAAATAAATGTAGTAATGACTTTAGCTAAAAAGCTTTTAAACACTTATTTCAAGAACAAACACATATATTGTCTTCCACATTGATGATTTGTTTTTCCCACGTTTTGTCCATTAAATTTACTATATATTTTTAATTTTTATAATTTATTAGAACAGAAAACTATATAGATTTTTTTATGTAATTAATGATGCAGGTTGTAACTTAAAGAATTACAGAGTTTCAAAAATACATTTATTCAACTTTAAAATGAAAATTTACCTATAGGTTAGTTAAATTATATTTCCTCCTTGTGCCATTCATTATTTCTTTGAAATTTTGAGTCTTTGAAGCGTATTAACTATCTTTAATAACCTTAGACTGACTTAAAATATTGCGTTGTATTTATTTATGTATTTATTTATTTACTTTTTTTTGGTATTAGTTATTACTCTTTGTGTATGACATAATGTTTAACAGCATTTGTGACTTTAAGTATATCTAAAGATACATTTGAAGTTTTCTGAAAGGAATAAGATTTAATATTTTGAAGAAATTATTTAATTTTGCTGTTCAACATTAATGTTATTCTAAGAGTGTGGTTGTAGTTCTGAACATGTTTCAAACTTGGCTAGTCTTTCATATATTCTTATAAAGTTAGAGATAAAATTTCTCAAAGATTTCATTTACATCCATAAGTTATGTATACATATATATGATTGCAAAATACTGCTGAAATTAGCAATTTACCTATGAAATAAATTTTATTAATGACTTTAGCTAAAAATATTTTTAACACTTATTTAAAGTACAAGCACAAAAATTGTCTACTACATTGATGTGTAAAAAGATATGTTGTTTGCTAAAAATGGAGTTATTTTATACTTTTTTATGATTCTTTTCTAAATTTCTCTTGATTACATTCGTTTATATTTAAATTTTATAATGATATTGATTATTTTCATGTTATTTAAATAGTACTGTTCTTGCTTATTCTACATCTACTCGCATCAGTTTTGAGTCAAATTTTATTTTTCTAAGAAGGTCTTCTGGGTCTTATTGGCTTGAAAAACTGATGATAAGTTCTTTCTTGAGAGACTCATAAAAATCGCATCTATAAAATATTTATAAAGTTAATTATAAATCTATCTAATGAAGATATATAGATATAAATTCTGATCTTTCACATCAAGGAAGACAGAAAGCATTCATTAGAGCAAAGTTTAAAAAGATTGATTTTAAATTTATAATAATTTTTTTATAAAATTAATATACATAGAATAGAATATTTAGTCTCAAATTAATCTATAGACCAATGTTCCCAATAGGAACATAATACAAAAATATTGAAAAATTAATTTTTATCAATATCGACTTGAAAAAAATTAGCAGGCATAGTTAAAAGATGGCTGGAATAAAAAAAAATAGAATTTCAATTCCTATCATTAGTGGGAAACTTGATAAAAAATTATAAAAATAGCAATTTTCATTAATTTTTACCGAACTACCTTGATACACACCTCCTCCACCTTCAAACCCAATTCATATCATTACTTAAATTTAAAAATAAATCTTTCGTTTTTTCTTAATATTTCACTTATTATTTAAATTACCTATAAAAGTATAGTCAAAGTATTGCCCCTAAGAGGATAGCCAGAAATGACCAATATTCCCAAATGGGAACACAGTTTAAATTAGGGGGTACAATTTTTTTTTCACTAATATCCTTGAACTAATGCAATAGAAGGCAAAATATGCAAAAAACTAATTAAAAATATGCCTGGATCTGATTTCGGTATCTATAAGGTTAATGCATTTATCTGTTAAATTAATCTGTAGTTTTATTATTATTTTTAATTGGCTAATTTAATTCAATATTATAATACTAATGTTAAAACCTCACGATTATACTTGGGATCCTAATTAACCCCTTTATTTTTTGCTTATTTTTTGAACGATGGCTTATTTCAAGTAATGAATTCTGAATTTTGATTATTAATTTTGATTTGATACTTGAAAATTTATGTGAGGATGTTTCTCAATTAATGAATTCTACATATTTTTTTATAGAAAGTATAATGGTTAAGATATTTTTTAGTATTTTTTACAAAAAATTTGACATTTATTCTTGTAGGTTACTCAGAGAGTGTTTGCAGTCATTAGAATGTGTATGCTTCTACTGAACGAAAAATCAGCCAAGTTTGAACAGTTTAATTTCCAGTAAGTGTTGAAATTTGTCATGAAATTTGGTCCATCTAAATCCCTAAGGTGTGAATATATATTTTTGCTTTGTAAAATAGAAATTAAATTATAAAATTAAATCTAGAGACATTGAATTATTAAAATAAAGACACTAATAATTAAAATAAATAAAATAAAGACAAAATCACTAAAAAAATCACACGAGTTTACACGAGAGCGGCTAGCTGCAGCTTTAAGGACTTTAATGACTACATAAGGACACAACTGCAACATTATATTCATTAAAAATGAATATTTAAGTAACTGTATACAATTAAGTACAGCGAGTCAGTTTAATATCATGCTTCGCGTTCCACTTATTGTACTCGACTAGGGTTTACCATTTTGAGCCAAAGGGGCTGCTGTTGCTATATTCATTACAAAGAGAAATTAGAGAAAAAGATTTCGATAAAATTGCTGTGCAAAGTATTTCATGTTGACAATTATTCTTCTTCCATTCGTTTAACAGTATGTTCATTGCAGTTTTGTTTTCTTAGATTCACTTATTATGGTATTTGTTAATCTTTGCACTGTCTCATGACATTTTAAACCATTGGATACAAACATTGTCACGATTTTCTATCAGGCTCATTGCTGAAATATTGCCAATTTTTTAAATCATGCGACCTAAAGTATGTTCTTTTGGGGCAGAACTTTTTTATAGCTTCGAGTAAATGTTGTAGTATCAAGTCAATATTATTCTTAGAAGGTTTGCTTGTGTACAGCATTTTTGATATCATATTTATCTGATAATTGTTGTATGTTCTGTTAGTAAACCATTTTACTAAGTTGAATTTTAATAGATTTTTCTTTTCCTTAAAAAGTGATCTTACAACACAAATATTTATATATACACACCAATATTCACTGAGCAATATGATAATGCACATATGAATTTCATCTTTATTCTAGATGTTACAAATGTCTGACCTTTCACACATCTTAGCTGCACTGGCTTTTATATTATAGCTTAATTATATAGCATAGTATATGTATTGAGTGATTTGTTGATGATGTAAAATTATATTAAAAAACTGACCAAATTTAGTGGTGAATTTAAGTTTCAATCCGTTTAGCTAGTAAGTTAATATGTATGAAATGTGTAGATGCGAACAGCACATTTTCGACTTCGAAAGTTATTTTTTAGAAAAAAAAATATGTTGACACTTTGTCTGTATGGATATATTTCTTGCTATAACATTTATTTGCACATAGCCCTAAACTCGTAATAATTCTTGTAAAGCCAGAATTTAAATTTAAAATTTAAAATTTGAGTTTTGCGAGAGTTTCGAATAAGAGTTTTGCATAGTCACCCTTTATACAGAGACAAGTAGAAGGAGTATGCACTTAAAATTTCATTACATATTTAAGATAAAAATACTCATATTATTTAAAATTATTTAATATCACTGTACCACTAATTAATTATTGAACACATTGAAATAATTGTTCATACATGATTGTTTGTTTGCTAAGATTGGACGATCTGCCTAAGATGGGCCGGGGTGCCAGGGTTAGAGGACTTTCTAAGGGGTTCTAACGTGCATTCGCATTATATGTGGAGAAAATCGATCAAAATTCGAAGAGACCCGAACACTGAACCTTCAAACTCTGGCCATCTATCATTTTGAGTGTGTTAATCATTCCGCCATGGTGGGGCTGCCTATACATGAAAGAAATATTTTATAAGGAAATAGCTCAATAATTTTAGTTCCGAATTACATATACGAAGCTTTTGTGTTGTAAAATTAATTATTTAATATATTTATTTTCGGAGATTATTTTAATTAATCGACTACAATTAGTTTAAAATAATTAAAAGTATCAGTAATCATTAAACAATCTTAAAAACCATTTAACGATTAAAATTGTTGAAAATTGTTTATTTTAAAATTAAACAAGTTAAAATTGACAAAAATATTTCAAATATAATTGATTTTGACTAATTAATTTTTAATGTAAGTAATTTGTTTAATAAATTAATTACTTTGATACTTTATCTGATTTCAACTTTGATACTGTCAGTCGGATTAATTTCAATTTCAGTCAGCGAATTTTGTTGCTTGCACTCCAAAAATATTCCTTTCGCTATGACCTACCTGAGGATGCACAATTTGTATAAAATCCCTAATGGCACTTATTTAAATTAATAAAATAAATAATAAAGGGAAACAAAATGAGTGGTTTAAATAAATCAGCATTTAAAAAGTTTCGAAAATAAAAATATTCAATTTTGCAGTCTTTGTACTCATTTGAGCACACGAGCACGTGAACCCCAAAAGGAGAGACTTAAAAGAAAAACGAAAAAAGAAAACAAATTAATTTAAAAAAAAAATATTAAGTACACTTCTAAATTTTTGTGAATTTAAAACATGGGTTATTCTCCCCTCCCCCTACTCTCCCCCTTCTCGCACTCTAATATTAAATACGCTTACATAAGTAACGTCCTGCGGGAAGTGTAAGGTACTGCTGATATCATTACGTTCGGACATTTCAGTATGCGCACATAGCATTTTTTGCAGTTAGATTTTTTGTCCTGGTTTGATGTTTTCGGTTACTTAGTCCATTTATTCCAAATTTTTACCTCATTTACTTATTATTTTCTTTATTTTTATCATTTATTACTACAATGTTTTCACAAACTAGTGTAAATGAATAAGTTGGCAGTAAAATTCGGAGCTAAGGAAAATACATTTTTCAATATTATCTTTGGAAATAAAATTAATCAATCCAACACCTATGCTAAAACTTAGCCAGATGAAAATACGTAGGATTAGAGATTACTTTTTCTCCACGTTGCATGCATTGTTTTCCTTTAACTGCTGAAAACGCAAATATATATTTCAACTTTCAAGATACGTCGTATCCTCATAATTTATTTTGCAAATTTGTTTTGTGAACCTCAGTTTAAATAACCCATACCTATGAGCAGCAACTGCTGCTAACACACATGTGTCATCACACCGCTTCGCAATTTATACATCAATCAGCATTACTATCCCTCCCCCCCCCCACGTTGTACTTCACATAATACACACAGATACCTCACATGTACTACAAAGCTAAAAATGAGAATTTTAAGGGGGGGGGGTAGTATTGTACCTAATTTTAATAACCTAACCTGCATGTTTTAATTTGGTACAAGGGGTTATGTATAATGTTGGGGGCCTTTGGGCCGCAGGATCAGAAAGCGTGTAGTAATCCATCCGTTTCTTTGATTTCCCTTTATTGTTTCAATTCGTTTAAGTTTTAAACACTCACGGTTTAAAGTGTTTCATAGTTTTTTAGAATTTGTTTCTTTTTTAAGCCCCACCAACGACGTTACATCTTAATTCAAGGTTAATAGGTTTAATTAAATATCAATTTAAATGAAACCAATTTGATACCTGATAAAAATTTCATAATTTTTTTAGAAATAAGCTTTAAAACGTTTTTAAAAATTTTGATTTGCGTTCCTTGCTTTTACATCCGAAGGCTTAAGAACCCGTTCTATGTTGCGGCATTACGGCCCATTATCTACAAGTGGGATCTATGCCGATGGGTGGGGTGCCTTCCGTGGTTTTTTTTTAAAGGCCTAACCCATATTCACGCTAAGTTTCGGAGGAAACCACGGACAACTCCGACCAGTTAGGTCGGCGGATGCAACTTGGCTTTGAACCAGGCACCTTCCGTCTCCCAGTTCAGAGCACTATGCCCTCGGCCACTGATGGGGCAACAACCAGTTATAACCTAATTAAAATACACCACAGTGTACTTTAAAATTCCTCTTCAGAGAAAATAATAACAACGTGGTGGAAAACACTATCACGAAAAAAAAAATCTTTTGCTGTCACGTTTACTGCCCAACTAATACATGGTTAAAAAATAATTGATTATTTAAAAAATAAAGAGTGAAAACATTGTGGAATTAAGATTAAAATTATGCCTAGAGCCTTAGCTTTAGAATAAACTTAAGTAAAACTAGAAAAAAAATGAGAAAAAATCCTTTAATAAAGAACTTTTCTTCGAGAAAATTTACATTAATTCCAGTGAGGAAATTGAATGTTTTGGCACACTGCGGCGGCGTGGCTTTTAGGTTCAAAAACGCGCCTCCGTTAATTATAGCTCCTTGTTCCTACTTGAGAAGTTAGTTCTTGCTCATGCACAGAGCGCACCGCATTGTATGGGCCAGCTTTTCGTTGCCCTAGAAATACGGCGAAACCACGTCATCTGTCATGTTTTATTGTTGCTCCTCCCTATGCCGTGAAAATGACGTTTACCCTGGTTTACCCGACTCCGTAAGCCTAGCCATTCATTCATAGGAAATTTACTGATTTCATTACTGAAAATTGCTGAGAGTGAATTTCATGTGTTTTTCCTGAAAACTTATCTGAGGTTGATTATCTCTGAGGTTGAGTACACATTTCCAGATAGGAAAAAAGGGGAGGGAGGCACTTTTTCCGTCTTTTTTTCCGTTTCTATGCACATATCAATAATCCTTTTGCCAGATGTGCATTAATTAAGGGGGACATACAAGGAATCGTAAGTGGAGTGCTTACTTTCATTGCCGGACTTTTTGCTTTGAAAAACTTTTGGTAGTCATTGATTTATTTTTATATAAAGTATAGGAAGAACAATATTCTGTTCAAATCTCACAATAACTTGATGAATTCCATTTCCTATATCGGCTATCAGACCTGTAATACTACTGTGCCAGCAAAAAAAAAACCGGACAATATTATTTGGCAATAATAGTGTTGACTGTTAAATTCTGCAACAAAAAATCCTATTGCATGCTTCATAGCACGCATAGAAACGTGGGTAGGGTTAATCTTAATGATATTACTTAGGAACGCTGGGAATTTTTCTTTTCTTTCTTTCATTCCTTTTTTTGGGAGAGGGGGAATACACAGGGTCGTCCCTGGTTAAGAAAAACTGTATAAACCCGGATTAGTCAGTAAATATTACTTTAACCCCCCCCCCCAAAAAAAAAAAAAATTAGAGACCATTGGAAATTCTTGCTAAAATTTGTGTTTTTATGTGGTTTTTTTTTCATAAAGTTTTTATTTATTTTATCATTTAACACCAGTATTTTGAGTGTTTTTCCATAATTATTTCCATGTTATTCAGATAGTACCGCTCCTGCTTCTTCTAAACCAACTTTTATAATTTTTAAGTCAAATTCATATTATTAAGCAGTACTTCTGGGTTTTTATTTCTGCGAAACATTTAAAATCGAATTTTTTTTATCATTCCAATACTTAATTTAAAATAACGATGAGAAGAAAATCTCTAGGTAACAAATTAATTTATTTACTCAAAACAGACATAGTGCCTTTCTTGAAAAACTGATGAGAGTGCTTTGTTGACCAAATAGAAAAAATTACATGTGTAGAAACATTTATGAAACAAATTATATGTTAATTATATGCATGAATACATATCATGATCACTTAGGTAAAGTACCATACAAATCATTCATTAGGGTAAAGATGAAAAATTTGCTTTTAAAAATGATAGTAAAAATTCTTTAAATAAAATTTCAAAATTAACATGCATAAAATAGAAAATGTACTCTCAAATTAAGGCATCTAACTCTTCAGTTGATCTAAGTTTTTTGTGCGTATTCTTAATTGGCTAATTTATTTCAATATTTAATACGGTTTGTATTGGGGTTATTTCTTACATATATTAAAAAGAATGAAATTCTCTAAAAGAATTATTTGCTATATGATGACCCTTACTAGGGAGATAAGTTTATTAAACTGAAACACGTGTCTTCGGCTAAATGTAATAAAGTAAGGTGAGCTTTAATACTTTTTTTAGCAATTGCTTAAGGTACGGATTATTTTTTTTCATTGGAAACTTTAATGCTTTTGTTTTCTTTCAATTCTTTAAACCACTAAATTTACTCCTCTTAAACTTCTTTAGCCCCTTAAAAATAAGTCAAGGAGTATTTCCACTCATTGAAAAATTCGCAGTAACATCTCTGTTTATGACATTTTAAGAATAGCTACATTGTTGAAATGTAAAGGTTACATATAAAACTAATTTTTAATGCTTTTAATTGAGAGTGTTTCAATTATTTGTCCGTTGCACAACTCACTAAAAACTGTGTTGCAAACGGCTTTTAGATGCACCTATTTTATTAATGACTTAAAGTGTAACAGACTTATTAATTTAAAAGTCACAGCTAAACAATTATATGCATAAGTCATTGTTGCATCTGATAAGTAGGGTAGATAGTTCTTGAAGCTTCAAAGTTAATCATTCATAGTTACCTAGTTTTATTTGTCTGTTTTTTCTCTCATTCTCTCCACTAAAGGTAATGCTATATTATCTTCAAAAATGTTGTTTATATTAACAGAAAACCATATGGATTTTAAATGAAATTATTGATACATTTTATAATTTACAGAATTAGAGTTTGATAAATTTATTTAAGTAACTGCTAAAAAAGTAAATTTATCTGTATATTAGTAAATCTTTTATTTGCTACTTGCAGCAATAAGTATTTAGTTAATAATTTGAGTACATTTTAAGCTTATAAAGTATCCTTAATAATAGTGAACCTGGCATTGTTTTAAAATTGCATTTTAAATTGGTCTTGTAATTAAAATCTCTCCTTTTTGGCACAATCTTTGTAAACATTTGCATTTTAAAGTATATCCTAAGGTATGTTTAACGTTTTGACGATAGAATAACATTTAACATTTGAATGAAATTAAGAAGTTTAATTAATTTTGATGAGTATGATTGAAAATTCAATTAATAAGAAAATATATTTTAATAAATGAATTCTAACTTATATACATTTTTAACTAGGCCAATATTGTGTTTAAGATTTTTTAATCTATTTTTATTAAAACATAGTCTATTACAAGAGTGTGATTGTAGTCAGGGATGTGTATGAATTCTATCTGATACTGATTTTTACCCGTAGAAAATATAGCCTTCAAGATATTTTAAACAATTTTTTACTAAAATTTTTACACTGTAGTTTCACATATTTACATACTTCGTACATCTTGTGTATTACCAGAGATATTTCTAACGCATCTACAAGCGTGTACCATGTTTATTAAATAAAAGCACGTGCCTTCGATTAGATGCAATAAAGTAAAGTGAGCTTTAATACTTTTTTTTTACCAATTCTTCTCTTAAACTAAATTAGCTTCTTAAAACTAAGTCAAGGAGTAATTCCATTCCTTGAAAAATTTCCAGTAACAACTATGTTTATGATATTTAAAGAATAGCTACATTGTTGAAATGTAAAGGTTTCAGATTAAACTAATTTAAAATGCTTTTAATTCTGAATGTTTTAATTATCTGTCCGTTGTTGCACAACTCACAAAAAGCTGCGTGTTGCAAACGGCTTTTAGATTCACCTATTTTATTAATGATTTGAAGTATAACAGATTTATTAATTTAAAAGTCACAGCTAAACAATTAGATGTATTAATCTTTGTTGCATCTGGATAGATAATTTAGTAGGATAGGTAGGTTTAAGTAGGATAAATAATTATTGAAGCTTCAAATTTAATCACACATAGTTACCTTGTTTTATTTGTCTGTTAATTCTTTTTGTAATTAAAAATTCTCCTTTTTGGCAAATTCTTTGTAAATATTAGCATTTTAAAGTATATCCTAAGGTATGTTTAAGGTTTTCAGGAGAGAATAAAATTTAACATTTTAATGAAATTAAGAAGTTTAATTAATTTTGATGAGTATGGTTGAACATTCACTTAATAAGAAAATATATTTTAATAAATGAATTCTAATCTACATACATTTTTAACATGGAAAATATTCTGTTTATGATAATTTAAACTATTTTTATTAAAGCATAGTAGTTTATTACAAGAGTTTGGTTGTGTCAGGGATGTGTATGAATTCTATCTGATACTGATTTTTACCCGTAGAAAATGTAGCCTTCAAGAAATTTTAAACAATTTTTTACTAAAAATTTTACACTGTAGTTTATTTAACGAGCTTGGTTTGATTTAAATATATGTATGAAAGATTAGCCAAGTTTCAAAGAATCTTATCCCGTAAAAGCTAAAATTTCAAATTTAAAAAAAGCTGAAATTCACAATTTATTTATAAGATAAATTATTTAACTTTGATTATTTATTAAAAAGCTTTCAAGCAGTTATTTAAAAATCAAGAACAAGTATTGACTATTACTGTGATGAGTAACAATAAATGTTGTTATCGAAAATGGACTTACTTGTTCTTCTGAAATAATAATTTTTAGCTTCTTATTGTGAAATATGTCTTATTTAAAGTATGAATTCACATAAAATAACTTTAAATGACTGAAAACATCGCTTGGTTTCACTAGTCGACACCTTTACTCACTTCAAGATGCACTTTTAACATTTTTCAGATACTGAAAGTAGCATTCAATCTAAAGACTAACAGTCTCTTGCTGCATATTTACATTCTTGATACACACTTTTTATCCCACCTAAAGCACAACTACATTCATAAAGTGTATAGGTTTCATGTAAAATTAATTATAATGCTTTTCATAAAAAGTCTTTTAGATATTTGCCAGTGACACTATTCACTTAAAAATTTTTTGTATTGTAAAATGCTTCTAAAAACACGAGTCTTTATTGCAGGCTTAAACAACAATAGATTTATCAATTTTAATATCAGCTGATTAGAATATTCATTTTATCAGGTAGACGCATAAACATTTGTTTCAGATGATTAATAGGATAGATAATTCTTCTGTTTCAAATTTTAATTATTTATAGCTATGCATTTGCATTTATCAGCTTTTTCTGTAATTTTGTCCATTAAAGTTCATGCTTTACTTTCTTTTCAAAACATTAGAATATTTGTAGTAATATAAAACCGTACAGATTTTATATGAAATTATTGGCACATTTACAGAATGGAAGAATTTCATAAATATATTTATGTAACTGCTTGCAGAGTAAATTTATCTGTAGATTAGTTTAATTTTTATTTGTAATTGCAACAATAATTTTTTAATTAATAGTTAGGTCTTTTATGCCTAGAAAGTATCCTTCATAATACGAATTCTCAGATTGTTTACATGTATTGTATTTTAAGTTGTCTTTTTTAGAAATTATAATTCTTCCTGTATGACAAAATTTTAAAAAATATTTCTACTTTAAACATATAACTTTAAGCGGTACTTTTGAACATATAACTTTTACTAAAAAGAGTGTTTTAAAAACGTAAATATATGTTAGGATGTACTTTAAAGTAAAATATTTTTGAAGTTTTCAGAAAAGAATAATACTTAACATTGTAATTAAATTAAGAATGTTAATTACCTTTGCTTTGTAAGAGTGAAAATTTAATCTATGAGAAAATATATTTCAATTAATGAATTCTATTTTACATCGATTTATTCACATAGAAAATATAAGGTTAAGATATTTTAAACTACCTTTTTTTTAATTTTACATTCAAGGTTGTTAAAAGTGTGTGGTTATAGTCAAGTATATTGAATTAAAGATTTGCCAAGTTTGAAAAATTGTTATCCAGTAAGAGATTAAATTTACATGAAATGTTTATTAACATACTTAAGTTACGTAAACATATATTTCATTGCAAAATACTGTTTGAATTAACAACTAAGCGGCAAAATGAATTTTAGTTTTAACATTAGTAAAAACGCTTTTAAGCAATTACTATTAAAGATTAAAAACAAATATTGACTGTTCTTGTGATGTGCAAAGAAAAATGTTGTTACTAAAATAGGACCTCTTTTATATTGTTCTAATGCAACTTTTCTGTGTTTCTCTTGATAGAATTTTTATTTATTTAAATTTTACAAACTGATTGATTTATTTCATGTTATTTAGAAAGTACTGGTCCTGCTTTTAAATCAACTCACATGCGTTTTGTATAAAATTCATTTTATTAAGATGCTTTCTGTATTTTTATTTGCGTCAAATGCTTAAAATTGAATATTCCTTTATAATTACAATGTTTATTTTAAAATAACACTGATAAGAGTATGACATTGGTAGTTACAAAATCGATTTATTTACACATAACTTACATATTTCTTTTCTTCAAACACTGATCAGTGGTACTTTTTTGACAAATTCTAAAAAAATGCATTAGCAGAAACATATCTGGGAATTTTTTATACAGTTTTACAATCCATGGGTACTAATTTTGATGTTTCTGAGCAATTACCATACAAAGCATTCATTAAAGAGTTTTTTAAAAATGTCATTATAAATGATAATAAAAAGTTATTTCAAAATTAACATATATAAAAAAGAAATATTGAAGGCAGAAAATAATTTCAGTCTTTTGAAGATACAGTTTCCAGCATTCTGTCTAACGACTAACAGTCTTATGCTACATATTTTATTCTTGATACATATTGTTTTTGCCATTCAAAGAATAGCTACATTGATGAGCTCTATAGGTTTCACATAAAAGAATTTTAATTTTCTGATTTTTTTCCCAGTATGTCCTTTAATGTTTATCCAATTATTTTTTCCAAATTCTTTTATTTATAGGAACAAAAAGCCATATAGATTTTATAAGAACTCGTTGGTACATATTATAATGGAAAGAATTAGTGTTCGACAAATATGTTGATGCAACCTCTAAAAATGCAAATATATCTTTTGCTCAGTTAACTTGCTTCTAAGAGCAATAAATTTTTCATCAATAATTTGTGTATTATTTAAGCCTAAAAAATATATGTATAGTACCTTTAATAACCCTGAGCAATAGATTTATTTAAAATATTGCATTTGTTTGCTTTTTGTGGTAGTATTTCTTACGTTTGAATGCAATTAGTTAATTTTCTGTGTATTATTTTAAATTCAGTTATGAGAAAATATATTTAAATCAATGAATTATAATTTAAACTGATTTTTTCACAAAGACAATTAAATGGTAAAGATATTTTAATTTATATTTTACTAAAATTTACTGTATTTTATTTATATAACTGCTTAAGAAGAAAATTTATCTATTCATTAGTTAAATGTTTATCTCATACTTGTAGCAATAAATGTTTTGCAAATAATAAGAGCGCATCTTTTAAGCCTTTAAAGTACATTTAATAACTCTGAATCTTACATTGTTTTAAAATATTGCATTTTAATTTCTTCTTGTAGAAGAAATAATTCTTTCTCTATAACACAATTTTAACAACATTTGGAACTTTAAATAAATCCTAATATATGGTTCAGGTTATCCGGAAAGAGTAAATTTTAATGTTTTAATTAAATTAATTAATTTCGCTGTGTAACATTAATAAGTCAAATTATGAGAGAATTTGTTTCAAATCATAAATTATAATTTAAATTGATTTTTTTTTCACGTAGAAAATAGAATGGTTAGAATATTTTATACTATTTTTTACTAAAAATTTTACATTGCAGGTTATTCAAAGAGTGTGGATGTAATCATGAACATGTATGAAGTATTAGCCAAGTTTGAGATATTAGCCAGTATGAAGTATTAGCCAAGTTTGGCTCAAAGAAATTTCAGCCTTTAATATTTCTATATTTCAGACTTCATCAGGTACAGTATCCAGCATTCTTTCTAAAGGCTAACAGTCTTCTGCTACATATTTCATTCTGGATACATATTGTTTATCCCATTTAAAGAATAACTACATACATGAACTGTATAGGTTTCAGATAAAATTAATTTTAATATGATTTATACGAAGTCTTTCAGCATTTGTAAGTGACACTGTTCACTTAAAATTTTTTGCTTCGTAAAATATTCGAAAAAGCACCAGTTTTTATTGCAGACTTAAAAATAGTTTCTGTACTGTTAATTAAAAGATACACAGCTTAGAAATTAGATGTACTAATTTTTACTGCAAATGATGAGAGGGATTCATAATTCATTGAGCTTCAAATTTTAATCATAGATAGTTATCTATTTTTATCTGACTGTAATGTCTCTCATTTTGTCTTTTGAAGTTAAGGGTATATTATTTTCAAAGCTTTTTTAGTTATATGATTTTAGTTTGGATTTAGATTTTATGTGAATTGATTGGTACATTTTGTAATTCTTTGAATTAAACTGTTTGATAAAAAGATTTTGTAACTGCTGTAAAAGTAATTTTTTATTAGATTATCTAAATGTTTCTTTTCCATTTGTAGCCATAATTATTTCGTTAAGAGTTGCAATATCATTTCAGCCTGTAAAATGTCCTTCATAACCCTGAACATTAGATTGTTTTAAAATATTGCATTTTGAATGTTTTTTTTATATTCGTAATAATTCTTTTTGTATGACACAATGTTTAAAAATATTTGTAATTCGAAGTATAACCTAATATATGATTAAGATTTCTAAAGAGAACAAGATTTAACATTTTAATGAAAATAATTTATTTTGCTAGATAACGTTGGAAATTCAGTGTATGAGAAAATATATTTAAATCAAGGAATTATAATTTAATTTTTTTTTAGATAGAAAATTAAGTATTTACGATATTTTAAACTATTTTTTTACTGACAATTTTTAATTGTAGGTTATTCAAGGTATGTGTTTGCAGTCATATTCTTGTATGAGAGATCAGCCAAGTTTGTAAGATAGCTTGAGAATAGCTTGTCCACAAGAAGATGAAACTGGTTGCGAAATTATTATTTACATGTATAAGTTATGTATACATTTTTTTGATTGCAAAAATTTGCTGAAAGAATGCTAAGATGAATTTTAGATTTGGTATTTGTTATAAAACTTTTAAGCACTTCTTTAAAAAAGAAAAGCAAATACTGACTGTTACTATGATGTATAAAAGGAAATTTTAGTATTAAAAATGGACATCTTTTATATTTTTCTTATAAATTTTTTACACGCTTCTATTTATTGAGTTTGCTTAGATTTAAATTCTACAATAAAAATGATTACTGTATGATATTCAGATAGTGCTCTTCCTGCATATTCTAAATCAACTCACATATGTTTTGAGTCAAATTCATTTTATTGACCAGCTCTTCTGGATATATATTTCTCTGAAATAATTAAATCTGATTGCTTTTTATCATTGTGATACTTATTTCAAAAATATAGTTGGTAAGAAATAGTCTAGTAACAAAATTCATTAATTTACTCATAACTTAGATATTTGCTTTCTTCAAAAACTGATCAATGGTGCTTTGTTGACAAACTATAGAAAATTAGATTTCTAGAAACATATCTGAAATTTTTTATACAGTTCTTAGATCTATGAGTGCTAATTTTGATCTTTCGTATCAAGTACTATCTAGAGCATTCATTTCTAAAGCCTATTGTCTGTTACTATGATGTGTAAAAACAAATGTTTCGAAAATGGACTTGTATATTTATATGTTTATTAATTTCTTTCGAAAATTTTCTGTATTTCTCTCTCGATTGAGTTTGTTTATATGTAAATTTTACATCCAGATATTACTGTTCCTGCTTCTTCAAAATGAATTAAAGTTTTATAGTCAAATTCATTTCATTAAGCTGCTCTTCGGGATTTTTATGTCCGTTGAACACTTAAAATTGAACATTTTTTTATCATTCCAATGGTTATTTTAAAATAAAGGTGCTCAGAAATCGTACAAAATTAATTTATTTGCTCATAACTGTAATATAGGCTTTCTTAAAAAACTTATCAGTGGTTATTTGTAGATAGATTGTAAAACAATACATGTAAGGAAACATATATAAAATTGATTATGTATTTCTAACATCCATGGGTACAAATTTTGATCCTTCAAATCAAGTACCATGGAAAGCATACATGAGAGAAAGGTTTTTTTAAATTGCCATTAAAAATGTTAATAAAACTCTATTTTTTCATAAAATTGATGTTTTAAAATTAATATACATGTATAAAATGGAAATATTAAAACTGACGATAATATTTGACTTTTTCAGATGCTACAAACAGCTATCATTCTAAAGGCTAACAGTTTGTTACATATTTCATTCTTGACACATGATTTTATGCCATTTAAAGATTAACAGCATTTGTGAACTTTATAGGTTTGAGATAAAAGTATCTTTAATGTTTTTAATAAAGTGTTTTTATTTATTTGTCAGTGGAACAATTTATTAAACTTTCTGTATTGGAAAAGTTTCTTACATGCACCAGTTTTTATTGCAGACTTAAAGAATTATTGACTTATTAATTTGAAAATCAGTTGATTAAAACATTCAAAGCCTAGCAGGTAGATATAAAAATATTTGTTGCAAATAATGATTAGGATAGATAATTCTTCCTGTTTCAAATTTTAATCGTTCATTGTTATGAACATTTATTTGTCTGTTTTTCCCTTCATTTTCTTCATTAAAGTGAATCCAATTTTAATTCAAAACATTCTTAACTATAGGAACAATTGACATGAGTTTTGAGTCAAATTCGTTTTATTAAGGAGCTCTTCTGGATTTTTATTTCTGTCAAACTCTATTTTATTCTGTCTATATATTTATTTGTCTGATTTTCCCCTCATTTTGTCTATTAAGTAAAACTTCAAAATCAGTTGATTTAAGAAGCATAAGAAGCAGTAAATTCCAAAACTGAAAGTTATTTTGTAACTAAATTGTTAAATTGAGCAATATTTTTCTATATAACATATGTATACAAATACCTTATGAATGTAAATACAAATTTCATTACAAAATTTCTCTCTTACTGAATAACAAAGTTAATCCTAAGTTACTTTCAAAATATTTTTAACAATTGGATCAAAAAAACATCTATATTCTATATGAAATTATAGGAGCATGTTATAATTTACAGAATTAAACAGCATGATAAATATATTTATGTAACTGCTTAAATAGAAAATTTATATATGGGTTAATTAAAATTTTATTTGCGGCATGAAGGAATAAATATTTCGTTTGTAATTTGATACTCTTTTAAGCCTATAAAGTACAATGTATATCTCTAACTCTTAGATAGCTTTAAAATATAACGTTTTCATTTTTTCTTGAACTAATTATGATTCTTACTCTATGAGAGAATTGAAAAACCATTTGCTTTCATTTGTAATGATAAGTAAATCCTAAGATATGTGTAAAGTTTTCTGAAATGAATAAATTTAACATTTTGATGAAATAAAGAATTTAATTAATAATGTAGAGCATCAAGGAAAATTCACTCATGAAAAAATATGTTTCGGTTGATGAATTCTAATTGTGATGCTGGTTTTTACCCCATTAAAATATAGCATATAAAAACTAGTTTTTGATAAATTTGATATTTGAGAAAGCATATATAAAATAGAAATAATAAAACTGGCAATCATTTTAGACTTTTAAAATACGGAAACCAGCATCCTTTCTAAAGGCTAACAGTCTTCTGTTACAAATTTTATTCGTGATGCACGTTGTTAATGCCATTGAAATATTTAGAGTTTCCCAATTTATTTAAAAATTTCTGTTTTGGAAAATTTTATTACATGCACAGATTTAATGGTGGACTTATACAGTAGTTGATTTATGATTTGAAAATCAGTTGATAAAACATTAACAGCTTAGCAGGTAGATAAATAAATATTTGCTACAAGTGATGAAAAGGAATTAAAGATTTTAATTTACAGAATTAAAGAGTTTGATAAATATATTTATGTAACTTATTAAAAAGAAAGTTTATCTGTGGCTTAGTTTTATATGCTGGATGCAGCAGTGTTATCCAGTAAGTGATGAAATATATCGTGAAATTTTTAATTCCATCCATTAGGTATGTGTAGATATGCTCTGTTCCAAATACTCCTGAAATTAGCAATTTAGCTATAAAATAAATCTTATATTTTGCATTTGTAATAAAGCTTTTAAGAACTTATTTAAAGAACGAAGGCAAAGATTGACTATTACTAGAACGTGTAAAAAGAAATGTTGTTTCTAAAAACTTGACTTATTTAGTATTTTTCTTATGAATCTTTCTACACTTCTCTTGATTGAATGAATTATCTTGATTGAGTTTATTAGTACCTAAATTTTACAATGAGATAACTCTACTCTCATGCTTTTAAGATAGTTCTGCTCCTGCTTCTCCTAAATAAACTCGCATAAGTTTTGAGTAAAATTCATTTTACTAAGCAGATATTATTAGATTAGCAGCAGTATGGATTTTTTAAATGGAAAATTAGTCTTTAAGATATTTTCACTATTTTTCAATAAAAATTTTAATTTGTAGGTTAATGAAAGAGCTTGGTTATGTTCATGAACATGTATGAAAAATTAGCCAGATTTTCATCCAGTAAGAGGTACATTTTTCCCTGAAATTTCTATTGCATCCTTAAGGTATATGCATACATATGTTATATAGAAAAATATGTCTGAAATTAACAAGATAGTTATTTCTAAAAACTTGACTTATTTAGTATTTTTCTTATGAATCTTTCTACACTTCTCTTGATTGATTGGATTATCTTGATTGAGTTTATTAGTACCTAAATTTTACAATGAGATAACTCTACTCTCATGCTATTAAGATAGTACTGCTCTTGCTTCTCCTAAATAAACTCGCATAAGTTTTGAGTAAAATTCATTTTACTAAGCAGATATTGTTAGATTAGCAGCAGTATTGATTTTTTAAATGGAAAATTAGTCTTTAAGATATTTTCACTATTTTTCAATAAAAATTTTAATTTGTAGGTTAATAAAAGAGCTTGGTTATGTTCATGAACATGTATGAAAGATTAGCCAGATTTTCATCCAGTAAGAGGTACATTTTCCCCTGAAATTTCTATTGCATCCGTAAGGTATATGCATACATATGTTATATAGAAAAATAAGTCTGAAATTAACAAGATAGTTATTAGATAAATTTTTGATTTAACATTTGATGTGTAAAGCTTTGAAATACTTGAAAAACAAAAGCAAATATTGACTGTCACTAAGATGAGTAAAAACAAATGTTTTTTATAAAATTGACTAATTTTCTAGTTTTCTTATGAAATGCTTCCATATTTCTCTATTGATTGAGTTTGTGTATACATAAATTTTACAAGTAAATTGCATTTTCTCATGTTATTAAGATAGTACTGCTCCTTCTTCCTCTAAATAAACTCGCATAAGTTTTGAATAAATTCATTTCATTAAGCAGCTCTTCTGGATTTTTACTTCTGTCATAAATTTGAAATGGAATGTATTAAAATCATTCCAATGGTTATTATAAAATAAAGTTGGTAAAAAATAATACTAGTTAAAAATTTATTATATTACTGATAACGTACTTATTTGCTTTCTTGAGATACTGATCAGTTGTGCAGATTGTTTTTTATAGAATTAATATTTCAAATCAACATTTATAAAATAGGAAATGTGGTATCATATTAATGCATGAAACTGTTCAAGTGATTTGAGATCTTTTGTGAGTAGATTTAATTTGCTAAATTAAATCAATATTATAATACAACTCTTAAAATGTTTCAGGAATCTACTTGGGTTATTTCTTCCATTTATTTAGGAGAATGAAATTCTCTAAAAAATTAATTGCTATATAATGACCCTCACTAGGGAGATAAGTTAAACATATCCTAATTAACCCATTTTACTTTTTGCTTCTATTACAGAAAGATGACTTATTTAAAGTTATGAATTCACATAAAATAGCGATAAATAGAAGAGGATACCACTTAGGTTTACTGGTTAACAGCTTTACTCACTTCAAGGAAACTTCAAATTTTTTCTGATACTGAAAGGAGAATACATTATAAAGGCTTACAGTTTTCTTCCACATATTTAAGTTCTTGAAACATGCTGTTTATCCCACTTTAAGATAGCTGCATTTTTGAATGGCAAAGCTTTCAGGTAAAAGTGTTTCATACTAAGTGTTTTAAATAATTTTTCAGAGGTACAATTTACTTCAAAACTTTTTGCATTGCATAGTGTTTATAGATGCACCAATTTTTTTTTTTCAGAGTTAAATAATAAGTAATTTCAATGTTTTTCATGCAAAGTCTTTTAAGTATTTTCATTGATGCAATTCACTTAAACACTTTTTGTATTGGAAAATTTTCTTCAAAGCACCAGTTTTAAAACAATAATAAGTTTATTAAATTAAAAATCAATTGATTGAAACATTAACAGCTTAACAGGATTATGTATAAATACTTGTTGAGAGTTATGAACAGGATAGATATTTCTTTCAGCGTCAAATTTTATTTGTCTGTTTGTCTCTCAATTTATCTCTTAAAGTTACATTTTTATCGATAGGAAGAGAAAATTATGTAGAATTTAATGTAACATTTTGTATATTTTATGGTTTAAAGAATTATAAAGTTTCATAAATACATTTTTATAACTGCCTAAAAAGTAAATTTAACTGTAGAATAAAGTTTCATTTGCCACATGTAGCCTTAATTATTTCGTTAACAGTTTGGGTATATTTAAGCCTATAAAGTATCTTTAAGAACCTTGAACCTTAGACTGATTTAAAATATTGCATTTAATTCTTTTTTTGTAGCAGTTTGTTTTCCTCATGAATGATATAAAGTTTATCAACATTTGTAACTTAAAGTATATCCTCAGATATGTTTGAGGTTTTCAGAAAAGAATAACGAAATTAATTAATTTTGCTGTGTAACATTAATAAGTCAATTTATGAGAAAATATATTTGAATTAATGAATTGTGATATATGTTGATTTTTTCCCTTTGAAAATATAGTGGTTAAAATACTTTAAACTAGTTTTGACTAAAAATTTTAGATTGTAGCTTATTCAATGGTTGTAGTTATGAGAATGTATGAAATATTAGTCAAATTTAAAACACTGTTTTTAAGTAAGAGATAAAATTGTCATGAAATTTGTATTTGTATTCATAAGTAATGTATGCATATATTTGATTTCAAAATATTGCTGGAACTAACAGTTTACCTATAAGATAAATTTTAGATATGAATTATGCTCTAAAGCATTTAAGTAATTATTGAAAGAACCAAAACAATTTACATAAAAACTTTTTGTATTGGAGTACATTCATACACGCACCATGTTTTATTGACGATTTAAACAATAATAATTTTTTAAATTTAAAAATCAATTGATTAAAATATTTCACAACCTTATGCATAAATTGTTCTTGCAAGGAGAGACATGTCTTTCAGCTTCTAATTTTACTCATTCGCAGTTATCCATTTTGTTCGGCTGTTTTGCTCTCATTTTCTCCCTTACAGTTTCTGCTAATTTTTAATACATTTTTATCGACAGGAAGAGAAAACCACACATTTAAAAAATTGTAAAATTTATGAAATAATTGGTTTCTTATATAATTTAAAAGTTTCATAAGTACTTTTGTAAATGCTTAAAAAGTAAATTTTACTGTAAATTAGTTAACGTATATTTCCTAATTGTGCTATTAATTATTTCGTTAAAATTTCTTGCAGCAGTAAAAATCTCGCTTGTGATTTGAGTGTTTTTTAGACCAATAAAGTAGCTTTTATATCCCTAAACCTTAGATTGTTTTAAAATATTGCATTTTAATTTCTTTTTATCGTAGTAATTCTTCCTTTATGACACAGTGTTAAAAGACATAATAGTGTTTATAAGTTAAGATAGTGGTTAAGATATTTGAAACTGTTTTTTTACTAAAAACCTTTACATAGTAGTTTTTTCATAGAGTGTGTTTGTGGTCATGAATAGTGTATGAAAGATTAGGCAAAATAGGTAAAATTTTTATTTAGATACATATATTATGTATAGATATATTTGGTTGCAAAATATTGCTGAAAATAACATATTTACCTATAAGATAAATTTCAGATTCGACATTTTTATAGTGCTGAGTATTTTCAGCACTTATGTAAAGAACAAAAACAAATATTGACAGTTCATGTGATGTGTAAACGCAAATGCTAATGCTAAAAATGGAATTTTAAAATATTTTTCTAGTGAAAATTCTCTGTATTTTTCTTGATTGAGTTTGTTTATTTTTAAATTTAAAAACAGATTTATTATTTTCATGTGATTTAGATAGTACCCTTCCTGATTCTTCTAAATCAACTCACACAAGTTTTGAGTTTAATTCCTCTTATTAAGCCTCTGTTATGGATTTTTATTTCTGTCAAACAGTTAAAATACAATATAATTTTATCATTCAAATGTTTATTTTAAAATTCTAATGCTTATTAAAAAATAATTTTCCATTAAAAATGATAATAAAATATTATTTTTTGATGGAATTAATATTTCAAAATTAACATATATAAAATAAAAATATTAAAGACTAAAATAATTTCAGAATATTTTAGATCATAGGTTCCCAACCTTTTTTGAACGGGTGCCCCCTTTTCTAGTGAATATTTCAATACCGCCTCCCCCTCCCACACCAGAGAAATAAGAGCGTACATAATGCATGGTGAAAACAACAATTAAAAAGAAACAATTACTAATAGATAGAATATTGTTGGAATTGAAACTCTACTGAATTTCTTCTTCGTTTAAAAAAGAGTAATAAAAGTTTTAGAGAGGTATCTCTTGTCTCAACAGCGAAGTCTGATAGCGAAATATGTGACTTTTCGCACACGTGATAGAAATGAAATATCAGAGGGATTTTCATGTCTTTTTTAGACTATATTTGGTTAATCTTTCCACGCCCCTCCGTGCCATATCAACGCCGCCTAATTTTCTCTGGGTCTTTCACCGCCTCCCTGAAAGCCTCAAACGCCCACAAGGGGGCATTATCGCCCACGTTGGGAACCTGTGTTTTAGATGAAATAAATTTTAAATATTTTTAATGCAAAGTGTTTTAATCATTTGTCAGTGGCACCATTTTCATTAAAAACTTTCTGTTATGCAAAATATTCTTTGATGAACAATTTTTTTTTCAGATTTAAAAAATAACAGATTTAGTAGTTTAAATACAAAAGTTAAAACAATCGCAGTTTAGCAGTTAGCTATACAAAAATTTGCTACAACTGATGACCGGGAGATATGATTCTTCGAGCTTGCAATTTTAATCATTAATAATTATCGGTTTTTATTCGTCTGTAGTTTCTCTAATTTCGTTATTTAAATCTATGCAATTTTTTTCAAAGCTTCTTTATTTAGAGAGATACAAAGTAACAATTAAAATTCATCAGGAATTTTTTTTTTCATTTACACCCCTTAGTTTAATTAATTTTGTTGAAGGTAGGATATTTAATTAATTTTTAGAGTAATATTGAAAATTTAATTTATCAAAAATATATTTCAGGTAATGGTTTCTTTTACATAGAAAATATAGTGTTTAAAATATCTGAAACTATTTTTGTGGGTTCTAAAGTGTGGTTGTGGTTATGAAAATTTTTATTCTTTTATTGAGATTAACTATCTTTGAAAGGTTGTTGTCTAGTAAGAGCTAAAATTTGTCATGAAATTTGTATTTCATTAACTTCCCTAATTTATGCTTATGATTCATTTTATTAAGTATCTCTTCTGCATTTTTATTTCTGTCACACACTTAAAATTGATTTTTTTTTCTCATTCCAACAGATAATTTGAAATAAAGATGAGAAGGTAATTTCTAGGTACTCAAAATTTATTTATTCATAAGTTACGTATTGTCTTTTTTAAACTTGTCAGAAGTACTTTGTTGAGAAATTGTAAAAAAATATATGCATAGAAAAATACATAAAATTTATTGTGTATTTCTGAGATCAACGAATACAAATATTGATCTTGTAGACTATGTACCAAGGAAATTATTCATTTGAGAGTAACGTTTTAAAACATTTCTTTTAAAAAGGATAACAAAATATTCTTTTTTAATAAAAATAATAATTCAAAATTATTATATATAAATTAGGAAATGACGTCTCTAATTAATATAGCTAACTCTTCAAATGATCTAAGTTTTTGTGAGTACCTTTACTTGGCAAATTTAATTAAACTTACAATACATTTGTAAAAAGAATTCACGATGCTACTTGGTTATTTCAAAAGAATAAAATTGTCTTAAAATATTAATTGCAATATAATGACCCTCAATAGTGAAGTAAGTTAAAAATAACCTAATTAAATCCGTTATTTTTAGCTTGTTTTACAGATTGAAAGCATATTTATCGTAAGGAATTCACATAAAATCTCTAATATGGAAGACGATAGCACTTGGTTTCACTTGTTAAATGCATTACTCACTTAGAGAAAAACTTTTAGACTTTTCAGACACTATAACCACCTTTTTTCCTAAAGGCTTGCAGTCTTCTCCTGCATATTGGCATTAATGATAGATATTCTTTATTATATTTAAATAATAGCTACATTTCTGACCAGTATAGTTTTTTACTCCTTATTTATTCTATTTAAATAATAGCTACATCCGATCGAATAATCTTCAGTTGCAAGTTTTAGAAAAATAAATATCTTCTCCACAACGAAAAACGGATATTTCAAGCAATAATATATATAAAAGTACATGACCTCCTGAGGTACCCCTAACTTTAAATATAAATGTTCAACAGATATTAGAAAAATGTTGTTTTCTCATATAATTTATGCAGTATATGTTGCATAAAATTTAATACTGACTACATTTAATCGTGGGTGTGGAAATCCCCACTCTGGAGAACACCCCCATCGTGCGGCCATCGATTTAACAGTCTGTAGTTTTTTTTTTTGGGGGGGTGGTTCTCCAGATGTAACGTAAATATGCCTTAGAAAGCCTTAAAAAGTCCTTCGCCCAAGGCACTCCACTTGCAGAAAGTCCGCGTGTAGGCTTGTCATAATACAAAACATTACATTTAATTGCGATATAATTTGCGGATTTTAGTTCGTAAAAATACATGTTCAGTTATTAAAATTTTCTATTATATTTCGCCAAGAACTTGTACTTTGTTAGATAATACGTAATCAAAATTAAAATATATTGGCATTAATCTAAAACGTGAAGTTTGCGATTAAGGAAGATGCAAGATTAATTTACGGAATATTAATTGATCCCAAAACCGATAAATGTATTTTTTTAAGAGGGCAAACTAAATTAATTTGACTCTGAGAAAAAAGCCTGTTTGGACATTTTTACGTAATAGTTTTGACGTATACCTAAATTACAGTGAAAACCATCGGCAAAAATAACACAAACTGAAAGAAATTACTTTCCGCTGCGCGAGTCTTCCTTTTCCCCTCTACAGAAAATACAAAGGGAAAAAAGGAGACGTCAATGACTTTTCTCTTTTTTTCTTCCCACGAAAATTTCCCGAGACATTCTTCCTCGAGGTTATCAGAGACGCCAGCCCTCAAGGAAGGGCGAATTTTCATAAAAGGGGTTATTTTATTGTTCTCTTATGAATTTCTTTCTGTCATGATTGAATTTGTTGAGTTTGTATTTTTGAATCAGATGGGTTATTTTCATGTTATAAAGGCCGTAAGTACATCTCCTGCTTTTTCTAAATAATTCACCTAAGATCTGAGGGTCCTGATTTTTTGTGTTAAGTTCTGATTTCTTGTCATAAGAATCTCTAAGCTCTGATTTCTTGTATTAAATTTTGAATATATGTTACATATTAGCCTTTTTAAAAACTGATACTTTGCTGAAAGATTTTTTTTTAAAAAGTACATGTTCAGAAACATATATAAAATTGCTTATATTTTTCTAAAGTCCGGGAATACAAATATTGATTTTTCAGATCAAGACCAATGTGTTGCACAGTGGGTAAAGCCAGTGACATTGGGGGATGGCTCAAGTGGAGGAACAGGGTTCTGTCCTCTCGCGGGGCCGTCGGTCTAGCGGTCTGGAGTTTTGGGTGGTTTTCTCCAGATGTAACGTGAATACGCGCTCGATACCCAGAAAAGTCGTCCCCCAAGGCGTTCCTTGGGGGACGCCTTGGGGGGTTGGAGCCTTGGGGTCCCCCCCTGTGTTTGTCCTTTCATTGACGTGGATTTATAAGCAGTTCCTCTTGACAAAACCATGCAAATCCGAATGCATGTTCCAACACAACAACATTCGGATCAAGTACGACTCTGAGTACTTTACGCTTTTGTCAGTTGCACAATTTACTTAAAAACTTTCTCGATTGCAAATTGTTGTTACATGTATTATATTTTATTGATGTACTATTTTATTTTATTCTTCTGACAGAAAGACGTTTAATAATTTTGCTGCGTAACATTGAAAATTTAATTTTTGAAAGAATATATTTCAATAGATGAATTCTCAGTTATATGGTTTTTTCATTGAAAATGTAGTTTTTAAATTATTTCGAATTATTCCTTACTAACATTTTTACATTTGTTCTTCTAGGTTATTAAAAGAGTGGGTGTAATCAGGAAAATGTGTGAACTTCTACTGAATGAATATATTAACCAAAATTGAAAGCTTATTTTCCAGCAGCAGGTAATATAAAAAAGGTAATCAAATTTTTATTTCATTACACCCCTTAGTTATTCATATAAATATTTGATTGCGTAAAATACGTGTGATGTGTTTAAACGAATGCTTCCGCTAATAAAGGACGTGATTTGCAGTCTTCTTATGATTTTTTTACATACCTGTTGATCGAGTTTGCTTATATTTTGCAATCAGGTTAATTATTTTCAAGTTAATTAGATACTACAGGCCCTGTTTGTTCTAAATCAGCTCACCTAAGTTCTGAGTTACAAACATTCTAGTAAGCAGCTCTTTCGGATATTTTTTTCTGTCAAACACTTAAATTTGAGTTTTATTTATCATACCAACTGCTAGCTTTAAAAGAGATGCGAAGAAAATGTCGAGGCACAAAATTGATTTATTTATTAATTACTTGCATATTAGTGCTATATACAAACTGATGATTGGTGCTTTGTCGAAGGATTAAAAAAAAAAAAAAACACTTTTGAAGGAGCATGCATAAAATGGATCATATATTGCTAGGTTCATACAAATTTTGTTCCTTCAGATGAAGTTTCATACAAATCATTCATTAGAGGAAGATTTAAACAATTGGTTTTAGAAATGATAATAAAACATTCTTTGTTGGTAAAAAAAAAAAAAAAAAATTCAGAAGTAATATATATAAAATGGATAAAGCAGTCACAGATTAATGAAGCTGACTGTTCAAATTATCTGTGTTTTGTGTGAGTATCTTTAATTGACTAATTTAATAAAACAATGTAACACAATTCTTAAAATATTTTACGATTTTACTTTGTTTAAAAGATTAGTTTTTTCATAAATGAAACGATGAAATTCTCTTAAAATTTTAATTGCAATATATTGACTCTCACTCGTGAAATAATAAAAAATATCTTCATTTAATCCTTAGTATTTTGCTTGTTTTTCAAAACAATGCCTCATTTAATGTAATAAATGATTTCTCATAAACAACTTTTATATAGCAGAGGATACCTCTTGTTTTCTTTGGTTACTAGCTTTATTCACCTCAAGGAAGGCTTTCATCCTTTTTCAGATACTGAAAGGCTGACAGTATTCTGCTATATATTTTCATTCTTGATACATATTATATATCCTACTTTAAGAATGAACTGTAAAATTTTTCAGATAAAAGTAATTTAAAGTGGTTTTGATACTGCGTATTTCAATCATTTGATATTGGCACAATATACTTAAAATCTTTCTGTTATGCAAAATGATCATGGATGAACCATATTCTATTGCAGATTTATAAAATAATAGACTTATTGATTTAAAAACTAGTTGAATAAATCAATCACAGCTTAGCAGTTAGGTTTATAAGTATTTGCTTCAATTGATAAATAACTTCTTGAGCTTCAACTTTTCAACATTGATAGTAATATATATTTATACGTCTTTTATTTGTCTAATTTAGTCCATAAAAGTTAACGTTTCTTTTATTTTTAAATATTTTCTATTTAGAGGAATAAAAATCCATATGAATTTTATATGAAATTAGGGTACATGTTATAATTTACTGAAATAGGAAGAAAACATTTTTTTTGGACGACTTTAACAGTAAATTTTTATAGGATGAGTTAAAGTTTTCTTTGTGATTTATAACAACAATTATTTCGTTAATAGTATCAGTAGCTTTTAAGCCTATGAAATGTCTCTTATATTACCCTGAAACTTAAATTCTTTTAAAATGTTGCATTTAAAATGGTTTTTGTTGTAGTAATAATTCTTTCTGTATGGCGCAATGTTTAAAAGTATATGTAATTTACAGTATACATTAAGACATGTTTCAGGATTGTTGAGCAGGAATTAAACATATAAATGAATTAAAAAGTTAAATTAATTTTTGCTCTGTAACATTGAAATTTGATTTTTGAGAGAATGTCTTTCAACTGCTGAACTGTATATCACTTTTTGTCATACAAATTATAATTAAGATATTTAAAACTAATTTTTACTAAAAGAGCTTGCCTTGATTCTTGTAGGTTATCCAAAGAATGTGGTCAAGTAGTCATGGGAATGTGCTTACTGCTTTTCCTATATGAAGATCAGCCACGTTTGGGATTTTTGTACAGCAAAAGCTACAGTTTGTCATGGAATTTCTATTTCAGTGATATCCCTACATTATGCAGAGACATGATTGACTGGTAAATATTGCTCGGAGTAAAAATTTAACAATAAGAAAAATTGTAGTTTTGATATATAGTATGAAACTTTTAACCATTTATTCAAATCATTTGTTTAAAAATATTAAAAAATCAAAAACAGATACTGAATGCTGCTTCTAGTGTATAAACTTATTTAGTTGCTAAAAATGGACTTCATTTATAGATTTCTTATGAAGTGTTTATATTTAAATTTTACAGTTAGAATATTTATTTTAATGCTGTCTAGACAACGTGGATTAAAACACCATACCAACAATAATCTTGCGTTGTCAAGGTTGCTGTCGAAACAGTAATAGGTGGTTAAAAGATAAATGATTACTTAAAAAATAAAGAGTGAAAATATTATAGAATTAAGATCAAAATTAGTTCTATAGACTTAGCTTTAAAATAAACTTAAGTACAAACAGAAAAAAAAATGAGAAAATATCTTTCAATAAGGACATTTTCTTCATGAACATTTACATACATTCAATTGGGGAAATCGGATGTTTTGAGAGACTGAAGGGGCGTGGTCTTTAGCTTCACAAACGCGGGGCAACGGCTCCTCTATTAGTCAAAGCTCCTTCTTCCTACTTGATGTTCTGTTAAGTCCTTGCACATGGACAAAGAGCACCGGAATATATGGGCCAGGTTTTCGTAACCATAGAAATACGACTTAACCACGTCATCTGTGACGTTTTATTCTTACTCTGCACTATGCCGTGAAAATAATGTTTACCCGAGGCATGGAACGAAGCTATTCATACATTGGAAATTTACTGAATTACTGAATATGCTGAAAATTGCTGAGAATGAATTCCATATGTTTTAAATAAATAAGTATCTGAAGTTGGCCTCTCTGACACTCGCTGAGTACTCATTTTTGCATGGAAGAAGGATATTTTTCAAAGATAGTTGTGGGAGTATGAATATGTACACATTTTATGGTTGTCCAGTGTGTGTTCTTGCGTCTTAGCTCTTTCTTTCATTACAAATATTTTGTAGAGTTCAGTTGTGTTGAAGTAGTTTTTAAGCAAATGATATACCAATTTCCTTTATCCCCTTGCTTGAAATCTTGCTTAAAATAACAATTTAGCTATTAGATTATCGTTACTTTTGACACTTGTTGCAAATGTTTTTAGCATTTATTTAAAAAACAAAAAAACAAATTTGACTGTTGCTATCACCTGTAAAAACAAATGCTGTTGCTAAAAATGACTTATTCATTTTTCCTATGATTAATTAGATATTTTTCTTATCAAAAATTTGTATATTTATCTTGATTGAGTATTTTTATGTTAAATTTTGCATTGAGATTAATTATTTTCATGTTTTTGAGACAGTGATGCTCTGTTTCTTCTAAATCAACTATGAATCAACAGTTTTCAGTAAAATTAATTCCAATAAGCAGTGCTTCTGGAGTTTTACTTCTGTCAAATACTTAAATCTGAATATTTTCTTAACAATCCAAGGGTGATTTTAAAATAAATTTGGTGAGAAATTGTCTACAATACTTTTCTTACATTATTATGTAAGAAAATTTATTTATACACACATAAGCTACATATTATCTTGAAAAACGGATCAGCGGTGCTTTGATGGTAGATTAAAACATTACACGGGTAGAAACATGTATGAAACTTTTTATGTTGCTCTAAAATCCGTGGTTACAAATTTTTATCTTTCAGATCAACTACCATGGAAAGCATTCATTAGAGGGAATATTAAAAAAATTCAAAATGATAATAAATAATTATTTCTTATGAATCTAATACTTCAAATTTACATTTATAAAATGTAAATACTGAAAATAGTTTGTGTTTCAGATTCTGTAACCAGCATTCATTCTAAAGGCTAACAGTCTTTTGAAACATATTTTATCCTTAATACATGTTGTTAATATCATGTAAAGAATAACTGCATTTAAGAAGTGTATGGTTTCAGTAAAAGTAATTGTAATGTTTTCATTCAAAGTGTTTTAATTATTCGTCAGTGACGCAATTTACTGAAAATTATTTCTGTATTGAAAAAAGTTCTTACAGGCAGCAGTTTCTACTTCAGACTTTTCTAATATTATATTTATTAATTTAAAAATCAGTTGATTAAATTAGCGAAGTTGCGAAGCAGGTTGATTTTATATATATTTGTTGCAAGTGAGTGAATAATACACATAATTGTTTGAGCTTCAAATTTCAATAATCCACAGTTATGTACTTTTATTTGTGTGTATTTCACCCTCATTTTGTCCATTAAAGTTAATAAAACACATTTTAATATTTTTTTTTCTTTATAGAAACAGAAAACTATACAGATTTTATAAGAAATTATTGGTACGCTTTATAATTAACAGACTGAAACTGTTTCATAAATAAGTATGTATATAACTCCACAAAAAGTAAATATATCTGTAGAGTAGTTAATTTTGTATTTGCTACTTGCAGCATTAATTATTTTGTTAAAAATTTGAGTGTCCTTTAAGCCTATAAAGTTTTAAAACATTGCCTTTTCAATTTTTTGTAGTAGTTATTCTTCTTGCTGTATCTCAAAATGCTTAAAAACATTTGTAATTTTAATTATATCCTGAAATATGTTGGAGGATTTCTAAAAACAAGAAGATTTAATAGTTTAAAGAAATTAAATAATTTTGCTGCTTAAAGTGGGAAATTCCATTTTTAAATTAATGAGTTCAAATTTAAATTGAATTTTTAAATTAAATTAAATTTTATTTTATATTTGATTGTAAATTATTGCTAAAATTAATAATTTACCAATAAGACAAATTTCAGTTTTGAAATTTTTTATAAAAACTTTAAGCACTTATTTAAAAAACAAAAACAACTGTAATGTATAAAAGCAAAGTGCTTTAATTATTTTTCAGTGGCTCAATTCACTTTAAATCTTTCTGTATTAGAAAATGTTGTTACATAAACAAATTTTACAGAAAATTCAAACAATGATAGATTCTTAATTTAAAAATAAGTAATCGAATCATTTAGAGCTTAGCAGGTAGATTTATAAATACTGGGTGCACTTAAGAAATATGATATACCTATTTCAGCTTCCAATTTTAATCATTCATAGTTATGCATTTTTATTTGTCTGTTTTTCTCAAATTTTTTCCATTAAAGTTATAATGTTATTTTTTAGAAAGCATTTTTATTTATAGGAATAGAAAACCATAGCGATTTTTTATGTACTTACTGGTACATTTTATAATTTAAAAAATTAAAGAGTTACATAAATACATTTACATAACTTCTTAAAAAAATTTATCTGTAGATCAGTTAAAGTTGTGCAATTAATTATTTCATTAATAATTTGAATGTCTTTCAAGCCTATATTTAAAGCATATCTTATGATATGTTTAAGTTTTTCTGAATAAAATAAGATTTAACATTTTAATGATATTAATTTTAGTGTGTAACATTGAAATTGATTTTTTATATTAAATTATAGTGTATAATATATCTTAAACTATTCTTCAGTAAATATTTTATATTGATTCTTATCGTTTATTCACATATTGGCTGTAGTCACGAAAATCTATTGCTAATGTATGCAAAATGTATGAAAATTTAATCCTTCTAATGAATGAAAGATAAGCCAAGTCTGAAAGATAGCTGTCCAGCAAGAGCTAAAATTTGTACTGAAATTTGTATGTCATTTGGATTTCTAAGTTATGCATATTATGTTTGAGTAAAATATGTCTGATGTGTATAAAATATCCTGCTTATAAAAAATGCCTTTTTAAAAAATGTTCTTATAACTTTTTTTTTACATTTCTCATGGATTTGTTTATATTTTGCAATCGGATTTCATGTTATTTAGATAGTACAGTTCGCCTTTTTTCTGAAATTAATTTTATTAAGTAGTTCTTCTGGATTAATTTTAAGAAACACTTAAAATTAATTTTATCTATCATTCCAACTGTTATTTTGAAAGAAAGAAGATAAGAAAATGTCTAGGTACAGAAATGATTTATTTACACATAACTTATATTTTCTGTTATTAAAAAACTGATCAGTGGCACTTTGCAGACAGATTGTAAAAGAAAAAAATACATGTGTATAAACATATATAAAATTGTGTTTCTAAAATCTATGAATACAGATATTAACAGCATGATATTTCAGATCAATTACATGCAAATCATTCATTAGAGCATGATTAAAAAAATTCCTATTAAAAATAAAAGCAAAATTTAATTTTTGATAAACATAATAATTCAAAATTTAAATACATATATGTAATATAAAATGCAGTCTGAGATTAATGGAGCTAACTGTTCAAAGGATCTGTTTTATTTGCGTCATTTGAGTGACTTCAAATGGCTAAATTAATTATATTTCATAATACAAATGTTAAAATGATTCACGACTCTACTGTGATTAAAATATTATTTCTTCCATTAATGAAAAGGAATGAAATCAATAGCAATATACTGATCCTTACTAGTGAAGTATTTAAAAATATGCTAATAAACCCCCTTGTTTTAATTTCGTTTTTCAGAACGATTACATATATCACATTAAGTAAATAACTTTATGTGGATGACTATATCACTTTGTTTCAATATTTAACAGCCTTACTCACTTCAAGGAAGGCCTTTATCAATTTTAAGATACTGTAACCTGCATTCTTTCTAAACGCTAACACCTATTTTGCTACATTTTTGCATTCTTCATACATATTGTTTATCTCACTTAAAGAATTGATACATTTCTCAACTGTTCAATTTTTCAGATAAAAGAAATTTTAAATGCTTTCTTTACTGAAGGTTTTAATCATTCGTCAATGGCAAAATCTACTTGAAAACTTTCTGTATGGTAATCTTCTTAGATGCACCAATTTTTATTTTAGACTTAAACATAATAGATTTAATAATTTAGTTACAGTTAAATAAAACAATCACTGCTTAGCAGTTAGCTGTATACATATTTGCTGCAACTGGTGACTAGGATAGATAGTTATTTGAACTTGCGATTTTAATGATTCATAGCTATCTATTTTTATTCGAATGTTATTTCTCTAATTTTGTCCATTAATTAAACTATCTTTATTAATGTTAAGTATTAATTGACTAGATAATACTATTTTATTTTCAAAGCAATTTTATTTACAGAAATAGAGTTCCATAATGTTTTTATATGAAATGAATTATACATTTTATAACTTACTCAATTAAAAAATTTGATAAATAATTGTTTCGGCGTTCTTTAAAAGTAATATTTTTATTTGTTCAGTTTAAGCGTTCTTTGCTAATTGTAGCAATAATTTTTTGGTTCACATTTTCAGTATATTTTAAGAATAAAGTATCATCAGTATCCCTGAAACTTAGATTGTTTTAAATTATTGCATTTTAAATTTTTTAGGGGCAAAATTTAAAATGCCACTAAAAAATTTAAGTCTTTAAAAGTATATGTAATTTAAAGTATTTCCAAATATACGTTAAACCTTTTCTGAATAGAGCAAGGTTAAACGGATTAATGAAATTAAGAAATTTTGCTGTGTAATATTGGAAATTTTATTTATGTGAGAATGCATTTCAATTTATGTATTCTAACTTATATGACTCTTTTTTCCATAGAAAATATAGTGGTTAAGATATTTTAAACTATTTTCTTTCTGAAAAAGTTTACATTCTTGCAGGTTATTGAAAGAGATTGATTGAAGTCATGAAAGTGTGTATGATTCTACTGATTGAAATATTACTCAAATTTAAAGGTTATAGTCCAATAAACGGTAAAATTTATCATGAAATTTCTGTTTCCTTTACATCTCATGCATGTAATCGTTTCATTGCAAAATATACGTTAGGAAGAAAATTTAACCATTAAAGATATTTTTGAATTGATATGTATTGCAAAGCTTTTCAGGAATTATTTAAAAAAAACAGTTATTGAATTTTACTGTGATATGAATAAAAAATTGTCGATACTAAAAACAAATTTATTTTATAGTTTTCTTATATTTTCATTTTCATTTCAGTTTCTTTCCATTTACATCCCTAAGTTATATATATATGTATATATATATAAATATATATATATATATATATATATATATATATATTTTACTGCAAAATATACCTGCGATTAAAAACTAAACTATACTAAGATCTGTTTAATATTTTCTGAACAGAGTAAGATTCAACATATTAATGAAATTAAGAAGTTTAATTAATTTTGCAGTGTTAAGCTGAAAAATGTATTTAAGAAATAATGTATTTCAATTAAGGAATTCTGATTTGTATGTTGTTTTATCTATTTTATTTTATTTTTTTCATAGAAAATATAGTGGTTATGTTTTTTAAACTATTCTTTAATAAAAATTTCACATTTTTCTTGTAGATTACTCAAAGAGTGTTTGAAGTCATGAAAGTGTGTACCCTTCTAAAGAATGAAAGTTTAGTCAAGTTTGAAATGTTGTAGTTGAGCAAGAGCTAAAATTTGCCAAGAAATTTGTCTTTCATTTACGTCCCTAAGTTATGCATACATATTTGATTTCAAGATATTTTGGAAAGTATTAATCTAGATATCAGAAAAAGGTCAGCATTATGAATCTTTTAAGCACTTATTTAAAAAACAAAATCTGATATTGAATCTACTTGAGATGTGTATGTACAAATGTTTTTCTAAAAATTTATTTGATTTATAGTTTTCATGTGAAGATTTTCTGCATTTTTGTTAGTTGAGCTTGTTTGTATTTCCACTTTACGATCATTATAATTATTTTCATGTTATTAAAACAGCACAGCTTCTGCTTCTTCGAAATTAACTGCCTTAAATTTTGAGTGAAATTCATTTTATTGAACAGTCCTTCTTGATTTTTTTCTGTCAAATACTCGAAATTGAATTTGTTTCATTTTTAAACTTAAAAATATTAAGATGAGAATAAAATGTCTAGGTACAAATTTGATTTATTTACTCTTAATTTACATAGTTTTTTTAAAAAATTGTTAGTACTTCTATGTACACGATTTGCAAAAAATTACAAGTGTAGACACATAATTAACACTTTTCAAGTATTTTTAGGGTCCATATATATAAATTTTGATCAGTCATATCAAGTGCCATGCAAATCATTGAATAGGACAAGGTTTGAAAAAGTATTCTTTAAAAATGATGAAAAAGAGTTTTTTTGTATGCAAATAATTTCTCAAAATTAAAATGTATAATATAGAAAATGCAGTCTTAGATTAACGGAGATAACTGTTCAAACGATCTAAGGTTTTTGTGAGTACCTTTAATTAGCTAATTTAATTGAAGTTTTAATTGAAGTTTGAAATTACTCATGATTCTACTTTGGTTAAAATATTTTTTCGTTCCATTAATGAAAAAAGAATTAAATCTCCTTAAAAAACTAATAGCAACATAATGGCCCTCACTAATGAAGTAAGTCAAAAATACACTTATTAACTACCTTATTTTTTGCTCATTTTGCAGAACGATGGCTTATTTAATGTAAGAAATTCACATAAACTAACCTAAACAGGATACCTAGTATCCTGGAACAGCATAGCACTTTACTTAAAAAGTTTTTGTGTTGCAAAATATTCTTAAATACATATTTTCTTATGGCAGACTTAAAAAGTAATAGATTTAATTATTTAAATACAGTTAATTAAAACAATCATTGCTTATCATTAGATGTATAAGTATATACTGCAACTGAAGAAAATGATAGATAATTCTTTGGGATTCAAATTCTAATCATTCATAATTATCTACTTTTATTCGTCTGTAATTTTGTCCTTAAAATTAAGGTTACTTTATATTGAAAGCTTCTTTATTTACAGGAACAGAAATCCAAACTATTTTTATATGGAATAATTAGTACATTTTATGATTTAGTCTATGAAACTATTTGATAAATAATTTTTTGTATGTGCTTTAAAAGTAAATTTTTTGAGTTAAGATAAAATATTCCTTGCCATTTGTAGCAAAAATAATTTCGTTGACAGCTTCAGTATCTTTGGAGCCTATAAAATACCCTAATAAAACTTAATTTAAGATTGTTTTAAAATACCGATTTTTTTAAATGGTCTTTTAATAGTAATAATTCTTTCTGTATGGCACAATACTTAAAAATATAAGTCATTGAGAGTATTTCCTAAGATTCCTTTAGGTTTTCTGAACAGAGTCAGATTAAACATATTAATGTAACTAAGCTTCATTAATTTTTCTGTGTAATGTTGAAATTTCAATTTATGAAACATATGTTTAAGATTAACAGAAAAAGATTAAACATGTTAATGGAACTAAGAATTTCCATTAATTTTTCTCTGTAATGTTGAAATTTTAATTTATGAAACAATGTATTTCAATTCAGGAACTCTAATTTATATGTTTTATTTTCATAGAAAATGTAGTGGTTCATATATTTTAAACAGTTGTTTTCTACAAAGTTTTTTTTTGATTGCAGGTTATTGAAAGAGTGTAGTTGTAGTCATGAAGGTATGTATGGTTCTACTGAATGAAAGACTTGCTAATTTTTGAAGGTTGTTGTCCAATAAGAGTTAATATTTGTCATGAAAATTTTGAAATATTTGTTTCGGGATTAATTTAAGTATGTTTTAGGCCTATAAAATATCTTTAATATCCCTGAACTTAGTTTGTTTTAAAATACTAACATTAAATTTCTTTTTTAATATTTATAATTCTTCCTGTAATACTCAACGTTTAAAAATTTATGCATTTTAAAATAAATTTTAAGATATGTTTAAGATTTTCTGAATAGAGTAGAATTTAGCATTTCAAGGAATTTAAGAAGTTCAATTGTTGAATTCATTTTATTCTGTACTCTTCTTCATAGAAAATATAGTGGTTTGGATATATGAAACTTTTCTTTACAGAAATATTTTACATTGACACGTGTAGTTTATTCAAAGCGTGGTTGTAGTCATGAAAATATGCGTACTTCTATAGAGAACGTCGAATTTTGAAAAGTTGTTGTGCAGAAACAGCTAAAATTTCACATGAAATTTTTATTTCATTAACATCCCTAATTTATGCATAGAATTCATTTTGTTAAGTAGCTTCTCAATTTTTATTTCTGTCAAACACTTAAAATTGAATTTTATTTCTACATTTTAATTTGTTTTTGTACTAGTTATAATTCTTCCAGTATGACACAATGTTTAAAAATACATGTAATTTAAAGGAAATCTTAAGATGTGTTCGAGAACTGGATTTTTCATTGAAAATATAGTTTTCAAGATACTTCAAAATATTACTTACTAAAAATTTTACATTGGTTCTAGTAGGCTATTGAAAGAGTTGTTTTAGTCCCAAAAATGTGTGTACTAATACTGAATGAATGATTAGCCAAAATTGAGTCGTTGTTCTCAAGTAACAATTAAAATTCGTCAGGAAATTTTTGTTTCATTTGCACCCCTTAGTTAATTTTGTTGAGTGTAAAATGTTTAATTAATTTTTCGAGTAATATTGAATATTCAATGTATCAAAAATATATTTTAGGTAATGGTTTCTTTTGCACATAAAATATAGTGTTTATGATATCTAAAACTATTCTTTACTAAAAATTTTACATTGATTCTTGTAGTTATGAAAATGTGTATTCTTCTATTGAGAATAGCTATCTTTAAAAGGTTGTTGTCCAGCAAGAGGTAAAATTTGTCATGAAATTTGTATTTCATTAACATCCCTAATTTATGCAGATAATTCATTTTATTAAGTATCTCTTCTGCATTTTTATTTCTGTCACACACTTAAAATTTCACACTGTCACACACATTTTTTTTTCTCATTCGGACAGTTAATTTGAAATAAAGGTGAGAAATTTTGAATGAAATTCATATTATTACATTCCTATTATTACACACATATTTTTCCTCAGTAATCTTACGTCTTTACTCAGTGGCGCAGTGCAGGACTCCAGGAACCTCGTGGCTCGAGCAACCCTTCGAAGAGTCAGCTGCCCCAAAAGCTCTATAACAGTTAAATGTGGTGGTTTTTAGGCACGTGACTAATTTCCAAATGTTACATATTCTAATCTTCTAATCTCCTATTGCCTCTAAATTCCTCAGTAAGGCGCCCCTTTTCAATCTCTATCCGAAGGCCCCCCCAAAGGATCGAGCCCGGGCGGAGCCCCCGGGTAGGGAGGGGGAGAGTCTTTCTTCAGTCGCGGCGACCCCGGCCCGGGCGTGGTATTAGTCATAGAAATGTGCATGCTTTTCCTGGAGGAAAGATAAGCCAAATTTCAGAGGTTGTACAGCAGCAGCTAAAAATTTTCATGAAATTTGCATTTAATTTATATACGTAAAATATAAATTAAATGCAATTATATGTTCGCTGGTAAAGTATGGCTGACAGTAAAAATTTAACTGTAAGTTAAATTGTAGTTGTGATATGTAGTATTAAATTTTTAATCACTTATTTAAAAAACATATATTGAATGTTGCTGTGAAATGTACAGTAGAAAGTCCTAAATCCGGAATCCTCGGGACTTCGGCAATTTCGGATGTTGGATTTTTCCGGATTATGAATCAGGAATATAAATTGACAGGTTTTAAGTTTTAAAGTTCAAATACATAAAAGTTCAGTTATGTGGAAAACACACTAAACGCAGAATACCGGATACATAAATCTTCCGGATAACTGAGATTGTTAAACAAAAACTAAAAAAAGGAAGAAAAAGATTTAAAAAATATTTTTAACAACTAAAAAGCGTTGGGAAGGAGAGAAGGTGTGTGTGTGGGGGGGGGGGGAGGGAAGGTTCTAAATTATTTTCTCAAGATTCGTTCAGATTCGTTCAATTAACATACGCAATCAAATTAAAAGCGAGAGAAGCACTTAAATTTTTAACACTTGCAGAACTCAACGTTCCTTGTCAGTATTTCAGAATTTATCGCATTCTTTCTTTATAAAAGCAGTTGTCCAACATTCCATTCTACCCACACATGTTCTCAGACGTTGTCTCAGACAGAGGGTAAGCGAAGACGGCCGGCAGAGTCGTATTGGCGCATTCTGTTGGCGCAGCCATAGGTTGGGAAGGTTGGGGAGGAGGCGGTGGAGAATTGAAATGCCCGGCGGTTTTTCCTTGCCATACGATAGAGGTTAGCTTATGTGAAAGACAGTGCAATTGGGAATCGTACCTACGAAAGAAGCAGAGGCAGATTTTATTTTTATTTTTTAATTGAGAGAGAGAGAGAGGGGTGGAGTAAAAAAAAATGAAGATAAAAAATGTCCACATGGTGGATCTTTCAGGTGATTGAACGTCCGGATTTTGGACTTCCTACTGTATAAACATATGGACTTGATTTGTATAAAATTTTTCTATATTTCTGTTAATTTAATTTCTTTCTATTTAAACCTTAAAATAAGATTAATTAATTTCATATTATTTAGAAAGCACATTTGCTGCTTGTTGTAAATCCACTAGACTAAGTTTTGAGTCAAATTCAACTTATTAAGCAGTTCTTCTGCTGGATTTGTTTCCGTTAAACATTTAAAATGGAATTATTTTTATCATTCCAACTGTTATTTTGAAACATATATGAAAAGGAAAGGTTGATACAAAATATATTTATTTACTCATAACTTACATATTGTTTTCTTAATAAATTGAACAGTGGTGCTTTGTTGACATATTATAAGTATATTTCTACTCACATGTATAAAATTGATTATGTGTTTCTAAGATCCCTGGATAAACATTTTGATCTTTCACAGAGAGTACCATGCAAATCATTCATTATAGCAAGTTTTAAAGAAAATTGCTTTTAGAAATTTAAGCCCTGACCGACGCAAGAGTGTAGATGATCTACATCCTCTCAAAAAGTGTGAGTTAGATTTTCTGAGTCAATTTAATTTATAAAACTGCAGTCTTCGTAAGAAGTGAATTAAGTATAAAATAACAATTTCTCATATTTCTATGAAGTTGCGTGTTATTCGATAAAATTAATGAGTTATTCACAAAACCAGGATAAGATATTGATCTTACACTCAAAAACCTTTTTTCTAGCAAAATAAGTCTTGGTCTTAAAAGGTTAAAAATGAAAACGAAAAATGATTTGTACATAAAAAAATACAAAAATTAAACGTATTAAAAATAGAAAATACATTCTTAGATTAATGCCAAAATTAATGCTCAAACGATTTAATTTTTTGTGAGTACCTTAATTTAATTAAATATTGTAATACAATTGTGAGTGCCTCAATTTAATTAAATATTGTAATACAAAGATGCACGATTCTAAATTCGTTAAAAAACTGTTTCTTTCCTAAATAAAAAGAATAAATTTAAAAAAATCGTTTAAAAATTGTTTCTTCAATAAATTAAAATTTATTTAAGTACCCTTGAAAGTGAAGTAAGTTAAGAGTATCCCAGTTAACCCCCCTTATTTTTAGCGAAATTTTCAGAACGACGGGTTATTTAAAAAAGATAAATTCTTATAAAAAATGTTTTATGCAACAAGATACCACTTGGTCTCACTATTTACAGATTTATTCCTTTTAAGGAAAACTTTTAACCTCTTTTTTGAAATACCCTAGCCAGCATTCATTGTAAAGGTTAACAGTCTTCTGCTAAATATTTGCATTCTTCATACATGTTGCTTATTCCATTTAAAGAATAACTACATTCATGACTATATATGTCCCATAATAAAGTATTTTATTTTCAAAATACTTTATTATGGGAAAAGAAAACCATATAAATGTTAATTGAAATGATTGGTATATTTTAAAATTTACAGAATTATAGAGTTTGATAAATATAGTTATGCAAATGCTTAAAAGGTAAATTTAGCTGCAAATTTATTAAAAGCTTTACATACCATTTGCAGCATTAATTGTTTTGCAAGAAACTTGAGCGCCCTTTAAGGCTATAAAATACGTTTATAACACTGAAAGTTGCATTGTTTTAAAATAGTGAATTTTAATTTCTCTTCTTAGTAACGATAATTCTTTCTGTATGACGCAATATATAGAAAATATTTGTAATTGAAAGTATATCCTAAGATATGTGTAAGGATTTCTAAAAGATATAATATTTAATATTTTAATGAAATTAAGAAGTTTAATTAAATTTTTGTTGTGGAACATTGAAAATTCAATTCATGAGAAGATGTATTTCAATTGATGATTATAATTTATATTGAATTTTTCCCATATAAATATAGGCTTTAAATATTTCCAACTATGTTTTACTAAAACTTTTTCATTGCAGGTCATTAAAATAGTTTGGAAATATTCATGAACATGTATGCAAGATTTGTCATCTTTAAAAGATTGTAATCCAGTAAGAGATCAAATTTGTCATGAAATTTGTATTTGTATTCATAAATTATGTTTACATATTTGATTGAAAAATACTACTTAATTTAACAATTTACCTATAAGATTTTATTTTGTTTTGAAACTTGTTATAAAGCTTTTAAGCACTTATTTAAAAAGCAAAAGCAAAGATATACTATTACAATTATTTATAAAAAATTTTTGTTTCTGAAATGGACTTATTTTATATTTTTCTTTTGAAAATGCTCTACATTTCCTTTTGATTGAGTTTGTTTACATTTAAATTTTAAAACTAGATCGATTATTCTCATGTTATTAATATAGTACTGCTCCTACTGCTTTTACATAAACACATATAAATTTTGAGTGAAATTCATTTTACTAAAGAGCTCTTAAGAGTTTTAATCCTGTCACACAATTAATTTTGAATATTTTTTATCATTACAGAGGTTATTTTAAAATAAAGTTGATAAGAAATTTTCTGGTTACAAAATTTACTCTTAACTGAAATGTTTGCTATTTTGAAGAACTAATCTGTGATGTTCTGTTGACTGATATTAAAAATTTACTTACATGTGTAGGAACATACATGAAATTTTATATATATTTCTAAAATCCATCTATCCCATTTAGAAATATATAAAATTTTATATATATTTCTAAAATTCATGAGTACACATTTTGATATTTCAGATCAAGTACCATGGAAAGCATGCGTTAGAGAGATTAAAAAATTGTCATTAGGAATGTACATAAAAAATTATTTTTTGATAAAATTCATATTTGAAAGTTAGCATATATTAAATAGAAATACAAAATCTGATAATCATTTTGGACTTATTGTGATACTGTAACAGGCAATCATTCTAAAGTCTAACAGTCTTCCGCTACATGTTTTATTCTTGATACATGTTGTTTATGCTATTTGTAGAATAACTACATTCACGAATTGAATAAATTTCAGATAAAAGTATTTTTAATGTTTTATATACAAAGTGTTTTAATTAGGTGTCAAAAACTTCGTGCATTGGAAAATGTTCTTACATGCACCAATGTTTATTGCAGACTTCTACAATAATTGATTTATTAATTTAAAAATCAGTTGATTAAAACATTCACAGTTTAGTAGGTAGATTTATAAATATTTGTTGCAAGTGATGAATAGGATAACTACAACTTTCAGCTTCATATTTTAATCATTCACTTTTATGTTTTTTTATTTGTCTGCTTTACCCCTCCATTTGTCCAATAAAGTTAATACTATTTTATTATCAAAATATTTTTATGGGAACAGAAAACCATATAAATATTAATTGAAATTATTTGTATATTTTAAAATTTACTGAATTAAAGAGTTTGATAAATATATTTATGAAACTGCTTAAAAGGAAAATTTATCTGTGTATTAGTTAGTTTTATTTGCTACTTGCAGCAATTGTTGTTTCGTCAGTAAATTGAATGTCTTTTACGTCTGTAAAGTACCTTTCAAAACCCTGAACATCATATTGTTTTAAAATATTGCATTTTAATTTCTTTTTGTATCAAATATTATTCTTTCTGTGTAACGCAATGTTTAAAAATATTTGTAATTAAAAGTATATCCTAAGATATGTATAACGTTTTGTGAAAAGAAAAAGACTTAATCAAATGAAGAAGTTTAACTTTGTTGAGTGACATTGAAAATTGAATTATGGGAAAATATATTTTAATTAATAAACTCTAATTGATATTGATTTTTTGAATTAATAAATTATAGTGTTTGAGACATTTTAATCTCTTTTTTATTTTACATTTTAGGTTTTTTAAAGAATGTGTTTGTAGTCCTGAATAGGGAATGAAAGATTAGCCAAACTTGCAAGAGTGCTGTCTAGTAAGAAATAAACTTTGTCATTAAAAATTTAGTTGCATCAATTAGATATGTATACATATGTTCTATTGCAAAATATTCCTGAAAATATCAATTTAACTATACGATACATGTTAGTTCACATTTCTTATAGAGCGTTCTAGAACTTACTTCAAATACAATAGGAAATATTGACTGTTACTATAATGTGTGTCAAGAAAGGTTGTTCCTTTAAGGGACTTATTTGGTATTTTTCTTTTGAAAATTTTCTACACTTCTCTTCATTGAGTTTATAAATATTTAAATTTTACAGTCAGATTTATTATTTTCATGCTATTAAGATAGACCTGCTCCAGCTTTTTTAAAATCAACTCACGTAAGTTTTGAGCCAAATTCATTTTAACAAGCAGATCGTCTGGTTTTTGTTTCTGTCAAACAGTTAATATTGAATATTTTTTATCCTTCCAAAGGTTATTAAGTTTATCAGATATTGCCTGGGTACAAAATTCATTTATTTATTTATAACTTTCATATTGTCTTCCTTGAAGAACTATTAAGTGGTGCTTTGTTGGCAAATTATAAAAAAATCACATGTGTAGAAACATATGTGAAATTTTTTATGTATTTATAAGATCCATGGGCAGAAATTTTGATCTTTTTGATCAAGCACTATGCAAAGCGTACATTAGGTTTGAAAAATTGATAGTAAATATATCAATAAAATTGTTTAGCATTTATAAAATAGAAATATCAAAACTTGCAATAATTCTAGACTTTTTCAGATATTGTATCCTGCATATTATTCTAGAAGTCTAACAGTCTTCAGCTACATACTTAATTCCTGATGCATGTTGTTTATGCAATTTAAAGAATAACTACATTCATGAACTGTATATGCTTCATATAAAAGTATTTTTAATATTTTTCATAGAAAAAGTTTTAATTATTTGTCAGTGTCACAGTTTATTTAAAAAATTTCTGTATTTTTACATTTTTCTTACATGCACCAGTTTTTATTGTAGACTTAAACATTAATTGATTTATTCATTTGGAAATCAGTTGATTAAAACATTCACAGTTTAGCAGGTAGATGAATAACTATTCTCTGCTACTGATGATTTGGATAGATAATTTTCTTTGATCTTCAAATTTTAATAATTCATAGATATCGAGCTTTATTCATCTGTAATTTCTCTTACTTTTTCAATTAAAATTGATGCTATTTTAATTTCAAAGCTTTTATATTTAGAGAAATAGAAATCCATATAGTTTTTATCTGAAATTATTGGTACATTTAATAATTTACTGAATTAAACAGTTTGATAGATAATTTTCTATATATGATTTAAAAGTAAATATTTTAATAATTTAGTTAAAGTATTCTTTACCATTTGTAGCAAAAATTATTCCATTGATTGCTTCAGTATCGTACTACTATAAAGTATCCCTAAGGAGGGATTTTAGGGAGACTATAAAGTATCCCTAAAATCCCTGAAGCTTAGATTGTTTTAAAAATTTCCAATTTAATTGCATTTTATTATTAATATTTCTTTCTGTATTACACAATGTTTAAAAGTGCATACAATTAAAAGAATTTTCTAAGATATGTTTAAGGTTTTCTAAACAGAATAAGATTAAAATTATTATTATTACAATTAAGAATTTTAGTTTTGCGTTGTAATATTGAAAATTCCATTTATGGGAGAATGTATTTCAATTAATGAATTTTAGTTCATGTTTTTTTTTCACAGAAAATATAATGGTTACTATATTATTAACAATTATTTTTCTAAAAAGTTTTCATTGATTCTTGTAGGCTATGGAAAGAGTGTGGTTATATTAATGAAAATACGTATGCTTCCACTGATTGAAAGATTATCCAAGTCTGAATGGTTATTGTACAGTAAGAGGTAAATTTTTTCATGAAATCAGTCTTTTATTTAATTTTCTGTGTTATATATATGTATGTTTGATTGCAATATATACCTAATATTAAAAGTTTAACTATAAGAGATGTTTTTAAATTGATATGTATTATAAAACTATTAAGCATTTATTAAAAACACTGGTATTGAATTTTATTGTGATGTGAATAAGCAAATGTTCTTTCAAAAAGTGAACATACTTTATAGATTTCTTATAAAATCTTTTTATATTTCTATTGACTGTGTTTCTTTATATTTATGTTTTTCGATCAGATTGATTATCTTCATGTTATTTAGGTAGTACAGCTCTTGATTTATCTAAATCAACTCACATAAATTTTGAGAGAAATTCATTTTATTAAACATCTCTTCTGGATTTATTTCAATCAAACACTTGAAATTTATTAATATTATTTTTAATATTATTTTTAGTGATATTTTGAAATAAAGATGAGAAAGAAATGTCTAGGTAGAAAATGGATTTATTTACTCATATTTTAAATATTGTATTTTTTAAAAACTGATCAGTAGTTCTTTGTTAACAGACTGTTAAAAAACAAGAGGTTTTTAAACAGTCAAACAGACACATATACAGAATTGATGACATTTTTCTGATATCCAAGGATTTACATTTTGATCTTTCAGATTAAGTAGAATGAAAATCATTCATTAGAACATGGTTTAAAAAAGTTAGCAAAAAATCGTTTTTTTATTAAAAATAATTTTTCAAAATTAACATATAATATACAAAAGATACTCTCATATTAATGCAGCTATCTGTTCAAATGATCTAAGATATTTGTGAGTACTTTTTATTGGATAATTTAACCAAGCTTTATAATTCAAATGTTAAAATGATTGAAAATTCTACTTTGGTCTATAGATTTTTTTCTTTTCTTTGAAAAGAAACAATGAAATCCTCTTAAAATATTAATTGCAATATAAAGAACCTCACTGAAGAAGTAAGCTAAAAATATACTAATTATCGACTTTTTTTGCTCATTTTTCAAAACGATTACTTATTTAAAGTAATGATTTCGCATAAAACACATTATACAAGAGTATACCAACTTGGTTTTACTATTTAGCTGCCTTACTCTCTTCAAGGAAGACTTTTAGCCTTTTTCAGATACTGTAACCAACATTCATTCTATCGGTTAACAGCCTTTCGCTGCATGTTTACATGCTTCATACACATTGTTTAACTCACATAAGGAACAGGTACATTTCTGAATGTAAAGTTTTCAGATAAAAACATTTCCAAATGTTTTTCATGCTGAATGTTTTAATCATTTGTCAGTGGCACAATTTACTTAAAAACTTTCTGTATTGAAAAATGTTCTCAGATGCACCATATGTTATTACAGACTTAAGCAATAATAGATTTATTAATTTAAAAACTAGTTAATTAAAAGAATCTCAGCTTAGGAGTTACATGTATAGATGTTTTCTGCAACTGATGTGTGGGATAGATAATTCATTGAGCTTCAAATTTTAATCATTCATAGTTACCTATTTTCATTCGTCTGTAATTTCCCTAATATTGTGTTTAAACTTAAAGCTACTTTATTACAAAGCTTCTTGACTTACAAGAATAGAAATACAAAAATGTTTTACACGGAATTTTTGGTACATTTTATAGTTTACTGAATTAAACAGTTTGATAAATAATTTTTGTACATGCTTTAAAAATAAAGTTGTTATTAATACAGATAAAATATTTTTTTCATTTGTAACAATAATTAATTCTTTGTTTGTTTTGGTACCTTGGAGTCTATAGAAAACTCCTAAAACCCCTAAGTTCAGGTTGTTTTAAAATACGTCATTTCCAATGGTCTTTTAATAGTAATAATTCTTTCTGTATGACACAATGTTTAAAAATATAAATAATTTCAAGTATTGCATAAGATATGTCTAATTGTTTTTTGAATAGAGTAAGAATAAGCATATTAATGAAATTAAGAAGTTCTATTAATGTTTCTGTGTAATATTGAAAATTTAATTTATAAGAGAATGTATTTTAATTAATGAATTCTAATTTGTATTCTTTTCATAGAAAATATAGTGGCTAAGGTATTTTAATCTTATTTTTTCTAAAATTCTTGCATTTATTCTTCTAGGTTATTGAAAGAATTTGGTTGTAATTATGAAAGGTTATATGCCTCTACTGATTAAAAGATTAACCAAGTTGAAAAGTCATTGTCCAGTAAGAGGTGAAATTTGTTATAATTTTTTTTCATTTACATCCACGAGTTATATTGTCTTTTAATCAGAAAGAATTAAATCCTCTTAAAAAATTATTGCAATATAATGACCCTCATTTGTAAAATATGTTACAAGATCCTAAGTAGCCCCCTTACTTTTTACTCGTTTTTCAGAACGGTGGATTATTTAAAGCAATGAATTCACATTAAATAACCTTAAATAGAACATTATACTACTTGGTATAACTATTTAACAGCCACTTACTTCAGAAAGACTTTTAGCCTTATTCAGATACTGCAGCCAGTATTCATTCTAAAGTCTAACAGACTTCTATATATTTACATTCTTGATACATATTTTTTATTTCAGATAAAGAATAGTTATATTTCTGAACAGTTAAATTTTTAGATAATAGTAATTGAAAATGTTTTCATGCTGAGTGTTTTAATCATTTGTTATAGATACCTAATTTTATCAAATTTGTTATAGATACACATTTTCGTATTATTGCAGACATAGAAAGTAATAGATTTAATCAGGGGCATAGCCAAGGGGTGGTTAGGGGGGTCATAACCCCCCCCCCATGAGAAATTTTTTGCCATACAAAATGTATATTCTTCCCTACATTATCACACATATGTATGCATATATATGAGTTTCAGTAGTCGTAACCCCCCCATGAAAAATTTCTGGCTACGCCCCTGGTTCTAATAGTTTAAACACGGATAATTAAAACAATCACAGCTTAGCAGTGAGATGTTTTAATAATTGCTGTAACAGCCTTTACATTTGACTAAACTTACAATATTGCATCATAATTATAATTGAAACTAGAACTTCTTTGAATTTGAGTAATCACGTGGATTAGAAAAGTGCATATTTTGTTTTCTGAACATCTCACAGCTTAGCAGTGAGGTGTTTTAATATTTGCTGTAACTAATGACTACCATAGCTAATACTTTAAAATTCAAATTTTAATTTTTCATACATATCTATTTTTATTCGTCTGTAATTTCTCTAATTTAGTCCAATAAACGTAATCCTATTTTATTTTCAAAGCGTTTATATTCACAGGAACAGAAATCCATGCATACTTTATATGAAATTATTGATACATTTTATAATTTACTGAATAAAAGATTGATTTTTTTGTAACTCCTTTAAAAGTAAATTTTGTATTAGATCAGTTAAAGTGTTCTTTTGCCATTTGTAGCAATAATTACTTTGATAACAATTTCAGTACAGTTTAAAAAAACATCCTTAATAAACCAAACCTTCATCCTTAATAAATCAAATACTTCATTTTAAGTGGTTATATAAGAATAATTATTCATATTCTCTATGACACAATGTTTAAAAATATATGTAATTTAAAGTGTATCCTAAGATACGTTTAAGGTTATGTGGTCAGAGAAAGATTAAACACATTCACGAAGCTAAGAAGTTTAATTAATTTCAATGTGTAATATTGAAAATTAAATTTTGAGGGAATGTAATTCGTTTAATGAATTCTAATTTAAAATTTGTTTGCATAGAAAATATAGTGTTTAAGATATTTTAAACTGTTTTCCTTCTACAATTTTTACGTTGCTTCTTATAGGTTTTGAAAAAGTGTAGTTGTAGTCATGAAATTGTGTATGCTTCTACTGAATGAAAGATTAGCACAGTTTGAAATGTTGTGTGAACAAGAGCTAAAATTTTTCATGAAATTTCTATTTCACTTATATGTCTAAGTTATGCATACAATACATTATATTTGGTAGTTCTTCTTCATTTTGTTTACTGTCAAACACTTAAATTTAAATTTTATTTGTCATTCCTACAGTTTTTTAGAAATAAAGAAAAACGTGTAATGTCTAAGTGCAAAGTTGATTTGTTTTAATCATAATTTACATATTGACTTTTTTAAAAAACTGATCAGTGGTACTTTTCCGAAAGATTTTTGAAAAAAAATACATGTGTAGGAACATATATAAAATTGGTTATGAATTTCTAAGACCTATAAATACAAATATTGATCTTAGAGTTCAGTACCATGCAAATCATTCATTAGAACAAGTTTTAAAAAATTAGTTTTAAAATGATCATTGAAAAATTCTTTTTGATAAAAACAGTAATTAAAAATTAACATATATAAAATAGAAAATGCACTGTGAGATTAATGAAGCTTGAGTTTTCCAGCTTGAGTGATGCGAAAGTTTCTTTGTTCAAATGATCTAAGTTTCTTTGTGAGTATTTTTAATTGGCTAATTTAATTAAACTTTATAATACAAATAATAAAATGGGTGACGACTCTTTGGCTTAAAAAATAATTTCTTCCAAGAATGAAAAATAATTATATAATCTGGAAAAATTAATAGTTAAAAATACACTAAGTAACCCCTTTATTTTCCCTCGTTTTCAGAAATATGGCTTATTTAAAGTAATAATTTCGCATAAAATTTGCTTACATGGAAGATTATAGGACTTGGTTTCATTGTTTAACTGATTTACTTACTTCAAGGAAGTCCTTTCGTCTTCTTCATATACTCTAACCAGCATTCATTCTAGATGCTAACGGCCTTGGGCTACATATTTGCATTCTTGAAACATTGCTTATCCACCACAAAAAATAATTCTGAACTGTAAAAACATTTGTTGCAACTGATGACTAGTATAGATAATGAAAATAAATTTGAGAATCAAATTTTAATAATTCGCACTTATGTACTTTATACGTCTTTAATTTCTCTCATTTAGTCCATTAAAGTTAATGCTGTTTTATATTTTACAGGAGTAATTTTTTTGCAAGTTTTTATATTTAAAAGAATAGAAATCCGTGTAGTTTTTACGTAAAATTATTGGCACAGTTTATAACTGACTGATTTAAGCAGTTTTTGTAACTGCATTAAAATAAAATTTTAAAGTTTTCTTTACCTTTGGTAGCAAAAATTACTTGTAACATAAATTATAGTTTTGATATTTTTTCTAAAGCTTTTAAGTAATACTTTACAAAAATAAAAGGAATCATTGACTGTTAGTATAGTGTGTAAAAAAATGTTTTGTTCAAATGGAATTATTTTATGTTTTTCAAATGAAAATTTTCTATATTTCCCTTGATTGAGTTTCTTCCTATTTAAATTTAAAAAAAAAGATTAATTATTCTCATGTTAGTAAGATAGCACTGCTCCGGATTCATCTAAATCAACTCACGTAAGTTTTGAGTCAAGCGTTATTTTATTAGGAAGCCCTTCTGGATTTTTGTTTTCGTTAAACAATCAAGTTGAATATTTTTTTGTATCAATCCAGTGGCTATTTTATAGTGATAAGAAACAGACTAGGTACAAGATTGATTTATTTATTCATAAGTAACGTACCGGCTGTCTTAAAAAAACTGATCAGTGACGATTTCTTGACAGATTACAAAACGAATTAGATGTGTAGAAAAATATTTGAAATTGTTGATGCGTTTCTAAGGTCCATGAGTACAAATTTTGATCTTTTTGATAAAGTACAATGCAAAGTATATGTTATAGAAGAGGTTAAAATATTGCCAGTAAAATTTTAATAAAAAACTTATTTTTTTGATAAAATTGTTATTTCAAAATTAACATATATAAAATGGAAATGCTAAAACTGACAATAATCTTAGACTTTTTCAGATACTGTGACAAAAAATCATTTTAAAGTCTGAAAGTTTTGAGCTACATATTTTATTCTTGATTCATACTATTTATGCCATTTAGAGAATAAGTAATTGATGAACTGCATAGGTTTCAGATGAAAGTAATTTTAATTTCAAAACCTTCTGTATTGGAAAACGCACCAGATTTATTGCAGACTTAAACAATAATTGATTTATTAATTTAAAAATCAATTAATTAAAAAATTACAGAATACCAGTTAAGATGGATAAATATTTGTTGCAAATGATGAATAGGATAGATACTTCTTTCAGATTTTAATCATTCATTATTATGTGTCTTTATTTCTCTGTTTTTTTCCCTCATTTTGTCCACTAAAGTTAATCCAATATTTTTTTCAAAATTGTTTTATTTATAGCATCAGGAATCTATAGAGAATTGATAAGAAATTAAGGTGCATTTTATAATTAACCGATTCAAATAGTTTAACAAGTATATTGATGTAACTGCTTAAAAAGTAAATTTATATGTAGATTATATAAAGTTTCTTTTTCTACTTGCAGCAATAGTTATTTCCTTAGCAATTTGAGTATCTTTTTAAGCCTATAAAATACATTTAGTAACCCTAAATCTTAGATTTTATTAAAATATTTCATTTTAATTTATTTTTGTAGTAGTTATAATTCTTTCTGTATGACACAACGTTTAAAAACATTTGTAATTTAAAGTATATCCGAAGATATGCTTAAGGTTTTGTGTAACGAATAAGATTTAGCATTTTTATCTTACTAAGAAGTTTCATGAATTTTGCTGAGTAACATTGAAATTTTAATTTAAGGGAAACGATATTTCTAATAATGATTTCTAATTTATAATGATTCTTTCACATATATTACATAGCTTTGAGATATTTATCAGTATTTTTTACTAAAAACTTTACATTGCAGGTTAGTAAAAGAGTGTAGTTGTATTCATGAACATGTATGAGATTAGCCAAGATTGAAAGACATATAAAATTTGTCCTGAAATTTGAATTTATATCCATTAGGTATGTATACATATGCTCTACTGAAAAATAATTTAAGAAATTAACAGTTTAGCTATAACCTAAATTTTAAAACAATTTTTGAACGAAACGCGTATCCTCTTTCCTTTTACTTCTTATGTGTGTTATTTACAAAGTTTTTTAATTACTTTACAGATTGAGTATTTTCACGTTATTTAGATGGTATCCCTCCTGCTTCTTCTAAATCACTCACATAAGTTATAATTCCAATGGTTATTTTAAAATAAAGGTGATAAAATATATTTTAGGTACAAATTCATTTAATTTACATAACTTGTATATTGGCCGTCTTGATCCATGGTTACAAATATTGATATTTTGCATCAAGTGCCGTGAAAAGCATTCGTTAGAAAGAGGTTTAAAAATTACCATTAAAACATTTTATAAGACATAATTTTTTCATAAAATTAAAATTTCTAAAATGAAAAATAGAAAACAGAAATATTCAAACTGCGGATAATTTTACGCTTTTTAAAGTACTGTAACCAGCAATCATTTTAAAGGCTAACAGTCTTATTACTTTTGACATTATGCCTTCGTATTATTCATATTTTATTTTTCGTACTATGCCTTTTAAAGAGTAATTAGATTGATGAACTGTATAGGTTTCAGAGAAATGTAATTTTAATCTTTTTCATACAAAGTGTGTATTACTTGTCAGTGGCACAATTTAAAAAATTTCTGTACTGGAAGATGTTCTTGCACGAAACCAGTTTTATTGCAGACTGAATAGATTTTTTAATTTAAAAATCGTTTGATTAAAACATTCACAACTTTGCAGGTCGATGTATAAATACATGTTGCATTTGATAAAAAGAATAGAAAATTCTTTGAAGTTCAAATTTTTTGCAAGTTTTCTTTATTTTTCTGCTTTACCGACGTTTTGTCCATTTCATTTGATCCATTTTTAAAAATTTTTTATTTACAGGAGCAGAAAACCAGATAGATTTTATAGGAAATTGTTCGTACATTTTAAAATTAACCGAATTAAAGTTTTTGACAAATATATTGATGCAAGGGCTTAAAATGTAAATATATCTCTAGATAAGTTAAAGTTTTATTCGCTACTTGTTACAACAAGCATTTAGCTAATGATGTGAGTTCCGTTTAAGACTATAAAGTACCTTTAATTACCCTGAATCATAGGTTGTTGAAAATAAATCATTTTAATGTCGTTTTGTAGTAGTAGTAATAACTATCAATGTATGTCATAGTATTTAAAATATTTGTAATTCAAAGTATATTCTTAGACACGTTTAAGTTTTTCTGAGAAGAAAAATATTTAACATTTTACTGAAATTACTTAATTTTGCTGTTAACATTGAAAATTTATATTACGAGAAAAAAAATTAAATTAATGAATTCTAATTGAAATAGATTTTTTCTCATAGAAAATATAGTGTTTAGTTTAAACTATTTTTTATTAAAAAAATTACAATATATGTTATTCAAAGAATTTGATAGTAGTCATGAATATTGTATGAAAGATCGGCAATGTTTCTACGATTGTTACTCATTAAGAGATAAAATTTGTCATGAAGTTATTATTTATATCCATAAGTTATGCATACATATATTTGATTGCAAAATATTGCTGAAATTAGTAAATTAACTATTAAGATGAAATTTAGTTTGACGTTTTCAATAAAGCTTGTAAGTGCTTATTTAAAGAACCAAAACAAATTGCATTAAAAGTACATCTATCTGAAGATTGCTTAAAGTTTTATTTGCAAGAATTTTTTTGTTAATAATTTTGTTGTAAGACTTAATGGGTGGCACTTATTTAAATAAAGAAGCAAATATCAACTGTTACAGTAATATATAAAATAAATGTTGTCACTAAAATTGGACTTCTTATATATTTTTATTGAGAACATTTTCCGCATTTTTCCTGATTATGTTTCATTATGTCTGTTTCTTCAAGCAGATTGATTATTTTCATGTTATTTAGATAGTACTGCTCCTGCTTCTTATAAATCAACTCACATAATTGTTGAGGCATATTCATTTTAATAAGCAACTCTTTTGGATTTTGAATGCTATCAACTGAATATTTTTTTAATCATTCCAGTGGTTATTTTGAACTATAGTTGATAAATCTTTCTGGGTACAAAAATGATTTATCTCCTCAATACTCAGATATTTGCTTTCTTGAAAAACTGATTAGTGGTGCTTTGTGGACTGATTATAAAAAAGTAAATGTGTACCCTGCAAAGAATTCATCGGAGAGAGGTTTGAAAGATTCCCATTAGAATTTAATTTTTTTTTATAGAATAAATATTTCAAAATTAGCATGTATAAAATATAACTATAAGAGGCTGAAAATGAGTTCAAAACAGTAAAGTTTTTAGATACAGAAATTTTAAATGTTTTACAAAAAAAAATTTGTAATTGAAAATGTTTGTGACTGCACAATTTTCTTTGCTTTGACATAAGAAAGTATAGATTTAATAATTTAATTACAGTAATTAAAACAATCGCAGCTTAGCAGTTATATGTATAAATATTTGCTGCAACTGATTTCTAGGATACATAATTCTTTGAGTTTAAATTTTAATTAATTATAGATATATGTATTTTTGTTCGTCCATATATTATATTTTTTTCTTACAAAATATAGTGATTAAGGTGTTTAAACTATTCTTTACTAAAAGGTTTACATTGTTTCTTGTAGATTATTCAAAGAGTGGTTGCAGTAATGAAAATGGGTATGTTTCTATTGAATGAAAGTTTAACCGAGTTTGAAAGCTTGTTTTGTCCTGCAAGAGCTAAAACTTTTCATGAAATTTGTATTCCATATAAATCCCTAAGTTATGTATATATCTATATATGTGTTTGATTGCAAAGTATAACTAAAATTAAAAATTAACTATGGGAGAAATTTCAGATTTTATATGTATTATAAAGTTCTCAAGCACTTGTTGCTAAAAATGGACTTTTCCGCAGTTATTTGCTTATGAAACTTTTCTATATTTTGTCAATTAAGTTCCATTTTACAATAAGGTTAATTACTATCGTGCTATTTAGATAGTGCAGATCCTGCTTCTTCGAAATCAACTCATGTAATTTTGAGTCGAATTCATTTTATTTAGAAGTTCTAATGTATTTGTTTTTGTGAAACACTTAAAATTGAATTTTATTTATCATTACAACTGTTATTTTTTAAATAAAGTAAATGTCTATACAAAATTGATTTATCTAATCATATTTTACATGCTGGATTTTTTAAAAACTGATCAGTGGTACTCTGTTGACAGATAGTAAAAAAATACATCTGTATAAACATATATAAAATTGATCATGTATTTTTTAGATCCATTCATATTAATTTTGATCTTTCAGATCAAGTACCATGCAAATCATTCATGAGAGCTGGGTTTAAAAGTGGCTATTTAAAGTTATACTAAAAAATTCGTTTTTCATAAAAGCAATAATTCAAAATTAACGTATCTAAAATAGGAGATGTAGTCAGAGATTAATGCAGTTAATCGTTCAAATTATGTAAGTTTATTGTGGGTACTTTTTTCTGGCTAACTTAATTAATCATTTTAATACAATTGTGAAAATATTTAAGGAATCTACTTTGGTCAAAGATTATGTCTTCCATTAATAAAAAAGAATGAAATCCTTTTAGAAATTTAATTGTTATAAAGACCCTCGCTAGTGAAGAAAGCTAAAAAAAATCTTAATTAACCGATTACTTTTTATTTCTCTTCTAGATAGATGGCTTATTTAAAGTAATGATTTCATGTAAAATAATCTTATATAGAAGAGGATACCAATTTGTTTCAGTATTTAACAGCATTACTCATTTCAATGAAGACTTTTAGACGTTTTCAGAAGCTCTAATCAACATTAATTTTAAAGTCCAACATCCTTCTGCTACATATTTACATTCTTGATACCTATTGCTTATTCCAATTAAAGAATAACTATATTTTTCAACTGTAAAGATTTCAGATAAAAGTAATTTTAAATATATTTCATACTGAGCGATTTAATCATTTTTAAATGACACTATTTACTTAAAAAATTATCTAAGTTTCTAAGTAAATTACTATCTGAATGCTAATTACGATTTTCATCTTACTTAGATAGTAGAGCTCATGCTTCTTCGAAATCAACTCAATATATTTTTGAAGCAAATTGATTTCATTAAGCACCTCTTCTGATTTTTTTTTTCTGGCAAACACTGAAATTTAGATTTGCTTTATCATTTCTACTGATATTTTGAAATAAAGATGAGAAGGAAATGTCAAGGTAGAAAATTGATTTATTTACTCAAATTGTGTGTTTTTTAAATTGATCAGTGCTTTTTTATTGATAAATTGTAAAAGAACACATTTGAGGAAACATATATAAAATTGTTTATATATGTATCATACATTCTTCGGTACCAGTTTTGAGCTTTCTGTTCAAGTACTGTGGAAATTGTTCTTTAAAAAATGATTAAAGAAATTTTGTTTAAAATGATAATAAAAAATTTTTAAAATAAAATTAATAGTTAAAATTTAACATACTTATATTAGAAGATCCAGTGTCAGAGTAATGCAGTGAAATGTTCAATTGATGAAAGATTTTTGTGAGTAATTTTAAATGAATAATTTAATTAAAAATTATAATACAATTTCTAAATGATTCACCATTCTACGTGGGTTAAAAGATTTCTTATAGTAATGAAAAAGAATGAAACTCTCTTAAAACATTAATTGCAATATAATGAAGTGAAGTAAGTTAAAAATATCCTACACATTCTGTATCCCATTTAAAGAACAACTACATTTCTGAGGAGCATAGTTTTCAGATTAAAGTAAATTTAAACATTTCTCTATTGCAAAATTTTCTGAGATGCTCCGATTTTTATTGCAGACCTAAACAATAATAGATTTATTAATATAAAAAGCAGTTAATTAAAAGAGTCATAGCTTAGCAGTTAGATATATTAATTTAAACTTAAAATGATAACTAGAATATACAATCCTATGACTTCAAACTTTAATCATTCATAGTTATCTATTATGATTCGTTTTACTCTATCTCTGATTTAGACCATTAAAGTTAAAGCTATTTTATTTTGAAGGCTTATTTATTTACAGGAATAGGAATACATAAAGATTTTACATGAAATTATTGGTACATTTTATAATTTCCTGAATAAAAAGTTTGATAATTAATTTTTTAACTGCCTTAAAAGTAAACTTTATATTGGATTTTTTAGTGTTTTCTTTGCGATTTGTAGCAATAATTATTTCTTTGATAGTTTCAGAATGTTATAAGCCAATGACTAATCCTTAATAACCCTGAACATGTCTGAGGTTTTCAGAACAATGTAAGAATGAACAAATTAACGAAATTAAGAAGTTTAATTAATTCTGTAAAACATTAAAATTTTAAGAGATATTGTATTTCAATTAATAAAATCTGATTTAAATGATTTTATTTTTTACAGAAAATATACTGGTTAAGATATTTTAAAGTATTCTTTACTAAAGTGTTTACATTGTTTCTTGCAGGTTATTCAAAGAATGGGTATAGTCACTAAAGTGTGTATTCCTCTACTGAATGAAACATTTGCCATGTTTGAAAGGTATTTGTCTTGCAAGAGCTAAACTTTTTCATGAAATTTGTATTTTTTTCTATTCCCTAAGTTATTTATATATATGTCCGATTGAAAAAAATTGCTGAAAGTCAAATTTTAACTATTTATTTATAAAATGGAAGTATTGAAGACTGAAAATAATGTACAGTAACCAGCATTCTTTCTAAAAGCTAACAGTCTTCTGCTATATATTTTATTATTGATACACATTAATTATGCCATTTGAATATGAAATACGTTGATGAACTGTATAGATTTCAGATAAAAATACTTTTAATGTTTTTCATAAAAAGGGTTTTAATTATGTGTCAGTTGTACAATTTTTAAAAAAATTTTGTGTATTGGAAATTATTCTTATATGCACCAGATTTTTTTAAAGTCCTAAACAATAATTTGAAAATAAATTGATATAAAAATTCATAGCTCTGCAGATAGATGTATAAATATGTGTTCCAAATGATCAATAGAATAAATCCTTCTTTCAGCTTTAAATTTTAATCACTTATAGTTAGTTATTATTATTTTGAAATCATTTTGTCCATCAGAGTTAATGCTCGTTTTTCAAAACATTTTTATTTATTTAAACAGAAAACCATATAGATATTTTATATGATTATTGGTATATGTTATAATTTAAAGAATTAAAGAGTTTCATAAATACATTTGTGTAATATTGCATTTTAATTTTTGCAGTTGTTATTATTCTTCCTCTGCGACATAATGTTTAACAACATTTGGAACTGAAAGTAGAGAGCATTCTTTCTAACAGATAACAGTCTTCTGCAACATATGTTATATTTGATGCAGATTACTTATGTATATAAAGAATAACTACATTGACGAACTGTGTAGGTTTCAGATAAAAGTAATTTAAACGTTTTTCATACAAAGCGTTTTCATTATCTATCAGTGGCGGAATTTACCTAAAAACTTTCTGTATTTGAAAATGATCCTTCATGCACCAGTTTTTATTGCACACTTAAATAATAATTGACTTATTCATTTAAAAATCAGTTGATTAAAGCATTCACAGCTTAGCAGGTAGATGTGTAAATATTTGTTGCAATTGATGAATGGAATAGATAATTTTTTCAGCTTGAAATTTTAATGATTCATAGTTATCCATTTTTTTGTCATTTTTCCTCTCATTTCCTACCTTAAAGTTTATGTTATTTCTTATTTCCTTTTATAATTCGAGTGTCGTTTAAGCCTATAATGTTTCTTCAATAATCCTGAACCTTAGATTGTCTTAAAATATTACATTTTTATTTTAGTAGTTTAATATTCTTTCTGCATGACACAATGCTTAGCAGCATTTGCAACTTTAAGTATGTCTTAGGATAGATTTGAGTTTTTCTGAAAAAAATAAGTTTTAATATTTTATTGAAATCCATTAATTTTGCTGTGTAACATTAATCGATCAATTTATGAGAAAATAGATTTCAAGTAAGGAATTATTTCACTTAGAAAATACTGATTATTTACCTTTGAAAAATAGTCGTTAAGATATTTTAAACAATTTTTTACTAAAAAAAATTTAAATTGCATGTTATTCAAAGAGTATGGTTGTAGTTATGAACATGTATGAAAGTCTAGCCAAGTTTGAAATCTTGTTTGTCAAATAAGAGATAAAATTATATTTACATATATTTTATTGCACATCCACAAGGTATGTAAAAGTGTGTTCTCTTAAAAAATATTGCTGTAATTAAAAATTTACCTATAAAAAATTTTAGTTATGACTTTCGCTATAAAGCTTTTAAGCACTCATATAAAGAACCAAAACAAATATTGACTGCTACAGTGATGTGAAAAGTAATGTTGTTGTGCTAAAATGGACTTATTTTATAATTAAAAAAAAACTTTCTATATTTTTCTATATTAAATTTGTTTATATTTAAATTTTATAATCCGATTGGTTATTTTCATGTGATTTAGATTGTACTGCTCCTACTTTTTCTAAATCAATTCACATAAGTTTTGAGTCCAATTAATTTTTTTAGCAGCTTTTCCTGCTCTTACCGGCTTACTTGAAAAACTGATGAGGGGTGCTTTGTTGACAGATTACAAGAAATTACAAGTGTAAAAATATTTATAAAATTAACTATATATCTATAAGATACACGGATACAAATTCTGATATTTCAGATCAATTAACACAGAAAGCATGCATAAGCACAAAGTTTTAAAAAAATTCTTTTAAAAATGATAATATTTTTTTTTTGTTAAAATTAATATTTCAAAATTAGCATACATAAAATAGACAATGTATTCTCGAATTAATCTTTTACATGCCAATAATCCCAATTGGAAAGATCAAATTAAAAATTATTAGAAAATTAGGTTTTATCGATGATAACTTGAAAAAATTACAGATATCGTTAAAACGTGACTCGATTTTTTAAAATAGAATTTGCATTCCTATCATTAGTGGGAAACTGGATAAAAATCATAAAAATAGCAATTTTCATAAATTTTTATGGAGCTATCTTGATACACCCCCTGCCCCTTCAAGCTTAATTAATATCTTTACTTAAATTTAAAAATAAATCTTTCATTTTTCCTTAATATTTCTCTTATTATTTAAAGTGTAATCAAAGTATTGCCCCTAGAAATATAGCCAGAATTAATCTATGTGCCCAATTTGGAAAACAGTAAAAATTGGGGTGGGTACAGTTCTTTTTTTACTAATATCCTTCACCTAACGCATTAAAAGGCAAAAATGCAAAAAAAAAACTAATTCAAAATATGCATGGATCTGAATTCGGTCTGCAAGAGGTTTATAAATTTAACTGTTAGATTGATCTGATATTTTTTGTGAATAGTTTTAATTGGCTAATTTAATTCAGTATTACAATACCGTTGTTAAAACTGTACGATTCTACTTGGGATAAGAGATTATTTTTTAAATTTATGAAAAAGAATGAAATTCTGCTTAAAAAACTAATTGCTATATTATTACCCTCAGTAGGAAGATAAGTTAAAAATATCCCAATCAGGGGCGTAGCCAGAAATTTTTCATGGGGGTGTTCCCTAGTAACACAACTAGTTCAAAACACGTTTAAATTACGTTGGAAACACGTTTTTTGACGTTAAAAAACGTGTTTTAAACGTTTTTTGGACTAATTGTGCTACTGGGGTTACGACTACTGCAACTCACATATATGCATACATGTGTGTGATAAAGGAGTGAAGAATATACATTTTGTATGGCAAAAAATTCCTCATGGGGGGGTTGACCCCCTAACCCCTCCCCTTGGCTACGCCCTTGATCCCAATCAACCTCTTTATTTATTGCTTCCTTTACAGAACGATGGATTAGTAATGAATTTACATAAGATAACATTAAATAGCAGGTACCACTTGGTTTCATTAGTTAACAGCTTTATTCACTTCACATTAGACTCCTAGCCTTTTTCAGAGATTTTCCCAGGATTTATTCTAAAGGGTTAATATTCTTATACTACATGATTATATGCTTTGTACAAATTGTTTATCCTCTTAAAGAATAGCTAAATTGATGAAGTGTAAAGGGTTCAGATAAAAGTGATTTTAGTGCTTTTCAAACGAAGTTTTTTAAGTATTCGTGTGGAACAATTTACTTTAAAACTTCTGTATTCGAAAATGTTCTTTGCATCAATTTTTGTTGCAGAAGTAAACAATAATAGATTGATTTGTTTAAAAACCAGGCGTTAAAAATTCACAGTTTAGTAGTTTAATGTATAAAAAATGGCTGCAAATGATGACTACGATAGATAATTTATTCAGTTTCAAATTATAGTCATTCATTGTTATTTGTTTTTATTTTTCTGCAATTTCTCTCATTTAGCCTGTTAATGTTACTTTATTTTCAAGGCTTTTTTATCTAGGGGAATAGAAATCCATGAAGAATGTATATGAATTTATTAGTACACTGTTTCATTTACAGAATTAAATAATTTGATAAATAATATTTTTTACCTGTATTAAAAATTGCCTTTTATTATTAAATCAGTGAATGCTTCCTTAAATATTTCTAACAAATTTAATTCGTGAATATATTCAGCATCTTGGATTGTTTCATAATATAACATTTTAAAAGGATTTTTAGTAGTAATAATTCTTTCTGTGTGACAAAATATATGAAAATGTGTGTAATTTAAAGTATCTCCTAAGATATCTTTAAATTTATTTGAAGAGTCAAGATTAAGCATATTAATAAAATTAAGACGTTTAATTAATTGTGATGTGTAATATTGAAAATTTAATTTATGAGAGAATGTATTTTAATTGATGAATTCTCATTTATATGTTTCATTTTTCATAGACAATATAGTGATTAAGATATTTCAAATTATTTTTTTCTAAAAATTTTACATTGATTCTTGTAGGTTATTCAAAGAGTGGTTGAAGAAAGTGTGCATGCTTCAAAAAATTGAAAGGTTAGCAAATCTTGTAAGTTGATTGTCCAGCAAGAGCTAAAATTTCTTCCCTAAAAAAAAAGTCTTCTCAATGGCTCTGAATCCGTTGCACAACACTCAGTTGTACCTCTTGTTCACTCATCCGGAAGGAAACTCGAAAAGCAACAAGACCGGACTGGAAGAGCATTGAATATAAACGTGACCTCTACATAGACCGCAGAAGGAAGCTCCGCCTACTTCTGGCGGTTGGAGCGTGGGCTAGACAGAAATCCAGGTTTATATTTGATTTACCCTCATATAAGAAAAATTTTAGTTTTGATATGTGTTATAAAACTTATTTTAAAAGCAAAATCACGTGTTGAATGTTGCTGTGATGTGTATAACTAAATGTTGCTGCTATAATTGGACTTCCTTCATTGTTTTCATGTGAAAGGTCTATGCCTTTCGCTTAATTGAGTTTATTTATATTATCACTTTACATTCTGATTAATTAGATTCATGTTATTTAGATAGTGCAGCTCCTCTCTGCTTCTTAGAAATTAACTGAAGTAAATTTTGTGTCAAATTTATTTTTTAAGCAGCTCGCCTGGAATTTGTTTTCTTTCAAACACTTAAAATTGAATTTGTTTAATCATTTTAACTGTTATTTTGAAATAAGCATAAGAAGAAAATGCCTAGGTATAAAATTTGTTTATTAACTTATACTTTACATACTATCTTTTTAAACAAAACTTATGAGTATCGCTTTGTTTACAGATTGTAGAGAAATATATGTGTAGAAACATATATAAAATTGATTATGAATATATAAGTTCCATAGATACAAGTTTGATCTTACATATAAAGTATACCATGCAAATCATTCATTAGAGCAAGGTTAAAAAATTAACTTAAAAATAACAAAAAAATATTTTTTTGAATAAAATTAATAATTCAAATTGATATATATACATACATATATATATATATATAATAGAAAATTCAGTTATCGATTAATATAGATATCTATTCAGTTCATCTGAGCTCTTTTGTGAGCATTTTCATTGACTAATTTAATTAGATATTACAGCAAATTTCCTAAAAAGTTTCACGATTCTGCTTATTTCTTTCATTACTCTAAGAAATGGCATTCTAATAAAAAGTTAATTGTAATATAATTAATTTCACTAGTAAAGTAAGTTAAAAATATCCCAATTAACACCTAATTATTAGAACGTGTTTTAGAACAATGGCTTATTTAAAGAAATGAATTATAAACTTTCTGTATTGGAAAATGTTCTAAGATACGCAATTGTTTTTATTACAGTTTCAAAAAGTAATAGATGTAATAATTTTATATAGTCGGAGCTTAACAGTTACATGTATAAAAATTTCCTGCAATTGATGACTAGGATAGATAACTGTTTGAGCTTCAAATTTTAATCATCCATAATTATCTATTTTTATTCGTCTGTAATATCTCTCATTTAGTCTATTAAAGTTAATCCTTTTTTATTTTCAAAGCTTTTTTTGTTTATAGAAATAGCAAATATTTATTGTTTACAGAAATAGCAAATATTTGGCAAATATGAGTTTATTCGTACATTTTGCAATTTACAGAATTAAAGAGTTTGATAAATAATATCTTTGTACTTGCATTAAAAGTAAATTTATTATTACATTAGTAAATTTATTATTATAAGTTTTCTTTTCCACATTTAGCAATAACTGTTTTGTAATTATTTTTAGTACATTTTAGGTCTATTAAGTATATTTTTAGAGTATTGCATTTTAAATAGTTTTTGCAGTATGTGTGATTCTTCCTGTATGACACAATGTTTATAAATACATGCAATTTAATGTAAATCTTAAGATATGTTAAAGTTTTTCTGAACAGAGTATAATTTATCATTTATCTTAATACAATAAACATACCAAGATCGGACGTACCATATAAGTGTGAAAAAGCGGAAGTTACATATATATTTTTTTCTTTTTTATGGGGATTGGAAGTTAATAAGAAATTGCGTTAGAGGGTAAAATTCACTAACTGAGCAGCTTTTTCCAAGATCTCATACTGTGGGTGTATTTAAATGGAAGCTAGAACTACGTTTTGCATCAAATTTTATTATTTGAAAGTAGTTTTATAGTGGCCCGTATTGAATTGCAAACTAAATAGTTCGACAATCACAGTAAAGATTGTGCGGATAAATAAGTGAGGCTTGCAAAACCTTAAAAGACCGGAAATTTAGTTGCAGAAATTGAGAACCGTGAACCTTTGACAGTTTTAAAACATTGAATTTTAAATTGTTTTTGCAGTAGATATAATTCCTCCTGTACGGCACAATGTCAAAAACTATTTGAAATTAAAACTATGTCCTAAGGCATGTTTCATGTTTTCTGAACACAATAAGATTTAACATTTTCATGAAACTAAGAAGTTTAATTTTGCTGTGTTACATTGAAAATTCTGTTTATGAGAAAATAAAATTCTGTTTATGAATTCTAATTTATACAGTATTTTTTTATTGAAAAATATAGTGGTTATGGTATTTTAAACTATTCTTTACAAAACATTTTATAATGATTCTTGTATGTTATTCAAAAATTGATTTTAGTCACGTATGTATATGCTTTTTCAATAAATAAAACTCATAAAATGTATATGCTATTATGCTGCTTTCAAATGTATATGCTGGATGAAAGATTAGTTTAACAGATTATTGTTTAGTAAATGCTAAAATGTTCATGAAGATTTTGTTTCATTTACATCGACTAGTTATATATATATATATTTGATTTCAAAACTTTGTTAAGAAATTAAAAAGGTAACCATTAAATAAATTATAGTTTTGAAATGTAATATAAAGCTTTTAATCACCCATTTGAAAAACAGAAACGAATATTAAATGCTATTGTGATGTGAATAAACCAATGATGTTGCTGAAAATGAACATATTTTGTACTTTTGCGTATGATTAAAAAGATTCTCTGGATTGATATTATTTGTAATTTTATTTTGCAATCAGATTAATTATTTTCCTGTTATTCAAATAGTGCACCTCCTGCTTCTCCTAAATGAACTCACTTAAGTTTTGAGACAAATTCATTTCTGTGAAAGAATGAAATTCCTTAAAAGCATCAATTGCTATGTAATGACCCTCCGTAGGGAGAAAATTTAAACATATTCTAATTAATCCCTTTATATTTTTATTCTTTTTCAGAAAGATAGCTTATTTAAAGCAATGAAATCACATAAAATCACGTTAAGTGGAAGAAGATACCACTACCAATGGAAGAAGATAGTTAACTGATTTACTCACTTTAAGGAAGACTTTAAACATTTTCCAGATATTTGTCCTTTGAAGGTAATGCTATATTATTTACAAAAACAGAGAACCATTTAGAATGTATATGAAATTATTAATATGTTTTTAATTTACTGTGAATTAGAGTTTTATAAATATACTTATGTAACTGATTAGTTTTATTGCGAATTCAAACAATAATAAACTTGTTCATTTCATAATCAGTTATTTAAAACCATCACACCTTAGCAGTTAGATGTATAATTATTTGCGGCAACTGATGACTAGGATAGAAAATTCTTTGCGCTTCAAATTTTTGACTTCAGACAACGCTTTGTTTCACAAGTTCACAACTTTATTCACTTGAAGGAAAACTTTTAGCATCTTTTCCTTCCTGTAACAAGCATTCATCCCTTAATGCTAACAGTTTTCTCCTACATATTTACATACTTCATACGTGTTCTTTATGCCATTTAAAGAATAGCTACATTGCTGAAATGTGAAATTAAAAAAAAAATATCTAAATATTTTTAAATACAAGTGTTTTAACTACTTGTCATTTGCTCAATTTACTGAAAATCTGTGCAATGCAAATAGATTTATTAATTTGAAAAGCACAACTTAGCATTTAGATGTATAAATAATTGTTGCAGTGATGCTAATTTTTTTATCTTTAACTTTAATCATTCATAGTTACCTAAATTTAATTTGTCTGTTTTTTCTCCCATTTTGTACTTTGAAGGTAATGCTGTATTCTTTACAAAAAAAATTATTTACAAAAACAGAGAACCATTTAGAATGTATATGAAATTATTAATATGTTTTTTAATTTACTGTGTTAATCTACTGTGTTAGTTTAATTTACTGTGTTACTGTGTTTAATTTACTGAATTAGAGTTTTATAAATATACTTATGTAACTGATTAAAAAGGAAATTTATCAGTAGCTAAAGTTTTACTTGCCACAGGCATCACTAATTATTTCCTTCATAGTTAAAATACCTTTTAAGCCTACAAAGTATCTTTAATAATCCTGAACTTTAGATTGATTTAAAATATTGCATTTATTGTTCCTTTATTTAGTAGTTATATTTTTCTCTCTATTGCTCAGTATTTAAAAGCATTTGTAATTTGAAGTGTATCCTAAGATAATTTTAACGTTTAGGGAAGGTTAAGGATAGAATAAAATTTATCATTTTAAGTAAGAAGTTTAATTAATTCTTATGTTTAACACTAAAAATTAAATTAATAAGAAAATATATTTTGATCAATGATTTCTAATTTTTAATAAGTTTTTCGCATTGAAAATTTAACGGTCATGATATTTTAAACTGTATCTTACTAAAAATTTTATAAAGTATCTTATTAAATGTTTAGTGTGATATTGAACGTGTATGAAAAATTAGCCACGTTTGAAAGATTGTTATAGAGATAAAAAATTTGTCCTAAAATTTGTGTTTACATCCATAAATTATGTTTACACATGTTTGATTGAGAAATATTGCTTAAATTAACAATTTAGCAATAAGATTTGCACTTTGGTTATGATATTGAACATGTATGAAAGATTAGCCACATTTGAAAGATTGTTATAAAGTAAGAGATAAAACATTTGTCCTAAAATTTGTGTTTACATCCGTAAATTATGTTTACAAAAGTTTGATTCAGAAATATTGCAAAATTAACAATTTAGCAATAGGATTTGTAGTTTTGTTATGATATTGGACATGTATGAAAGATTAGCCACATTTGAAAGATTGTTATAAAGTAAGTAAAAATGTGTCCTAAAATTTGAGTTTACATCCATAAATTTAAGTTTACACATGTTTGATCGTGAAATATTGCTTAAATTAACAATTTAGCAATAAGATTATTGTTAGCTTTGACACTTGTTACAAATGTTTTATCATTTATTTAAAAAACAAAAACAAAAATTGACTGTTACTATCATCTGTAAAAAACAAATGTTGTTGCTAAAAATTGTTAATGGTTAATTTTCTTATCATTAATTATATATTTTCCTTGTGAACAATTTCTATATTTCTCTTGTTTGAGTTTGTTTATAGTTAAATTTTGCATTGAGATTAATTATTTTCATGTTTTTTAGATAGTACTGCTCCTGCGTCTTCTAAATAAACTCACATAAATTTTGAATAAAATTTGTTTTATTAAACAGCGTTCTGGATTTTTACTTCTGTCAAATACATATATCTGAATATTTTTTATCATTCCAATTGTTATTTAAAAATAAAATTGACAAGAAGTTTTCTATGTAAGAAAATTAATTTATATAAACATAAGATACATATTATCTTGGAAAAAATGATTAGTGGTGCTTTTCTGGCAGATTAAAAAATATAACATGTGTAGAAATATGTTTGAAATTTTTAAGTAGCTGTAACATCCATGGTTACAAATATTGATCTCTCAGATCAACTACCATTCAAAGCATTCATTGGAGAAAATATTTTAAAAATTCCCACTACCAATGATTATAAATAATTGTTTTTTATAAATCGTATATTTCAAATTTACATATATGAAATAGGAATATTGAAAATAGGTTATTTATTTTTCAGATACTAAAACCAGCTTTCATTCTAAAGGCTTACAGTCTTCTGAAACATATTTTATCCTTGATGCATGTTGTCACCATGAAAAGAATAACTGCAATTATGAAATGTATTTGTCTCAGGTAAAAGTAATTCTATTTTTTTCATTCCAAGTGTTTTGATTATTCGTCAATGGTACAATTTGCTTGCTTTAAAAATTTCTGTATTGAAAAATGTTATTACATGCAGCATTTTTTATTGCAGAGTTAAACAATATTCGATTTATTAGTTTAAAAATCGGTTTATTAAATCATTCACAGCTAAGTAGATTGACTTACTTACATTTGTTGTAAGTGAGTGAATAGGGATACATAATTGCTTCAGGATCAAATTGTAATTATGTAGAGTTATGCATTTTTAATTGTCTGAATTTGTCCCTCATTTTGTCCTTTAAAGTAATTCAATTACTTTTTCAAATCTTTTTTTCTTTATAGGAACAGAAAACCACACAGATTTTATTAGAAATTATTGGTACATTTTATAATTAACAGAATTAAAGTGTTTCATAAATATATTTATGCAACTGCACAAAAAGTAAATATATCTTTAGAGTAGTTAAAGTTATATTTGCTACTTGCAGCATTAATTATTTTGTTAAAAATTTGCGTGTAATTTAAGCCTATAAACTTTCAAAATATAGAATTTTAATTTTTTTTTTGTTTGTAGTAGTTATTCTTCTCCCTGTATGACACAATATTTATCAGCATTTGTAATTTAAAGTACATGTTTGAGGTTCTATAAATGCAATAAGATTTAATATTTTAATGAAATTAATAAAATTTGCTAATAACATTCCATTTAAGAGGAAAGATATTTAAATTACTGAACTCAAATTTAAAACTATTTTTTCAAATTCAAAAATACGGTGGATAAAATATTTTAAGGTATTTTTAATAATATTTTGCATTGCGGGTTTTTCAAAGAGTCTTTTCTTAGTCATGAATATTGTATTTTTATAGTCATGAATATTGCATTGATACAACGTATAAAAATACTTGTAAAGTAAATCTTAAGATATATATATAAGGTTTTCTGAATAGTGTTGTTGACAATTATTCATTCAAACAATCATTGTCAATAGTGTTGTTGACAAGTGTGTAGAAGTTTGACAATTTAACAAGAAGATAAATTTCAGTTTTTGTATTTATTTATAAGAACTAAGCACTTATTTAAAGAACAAAAACAAACATAGAATATAATTGTGATGTGTAGAAGCAAATGTTCTTGGTAAAAATGGAGTTATTATTTTTTTTGTGTGAAATGTTTCTATATTTCTGTTGATTGAATTTGTTTATATTTAAATTTTACAATCACATTTATTATTCTCATGTTATTTAGATAGTACCTTTCCTGCTTCTTCTAAATCAATTCACATACGTTTTGAGTCAAATTCATTTCCTTAAGAAGCTCTTCTCGGTTTTTATTTTTGTCAAAAACCTAAATCAGAATAATTTTATCATTCCAATGGTTTAATACATTTCATACAAAGTGTCTATAGATATTTCAGTGGCACAATTTATTAAAAAACTTGATGTTTTGGAAAATATCTTGCATGCAACAATCTTTATTGCAGACTAAAAAAATTATAGATTTATTAGTGAAAAATCAATTGATTAAAACATTCCTATCTTCTAAGGTTTGAATGTTTAAGAGTAATTACATATTATTAGATTAATCTACATATTATTAGATATAATTAAATTAATTAATATGCACTTGATACTCGTGCTATTGAATATTTCTTTAAAAACTTGAGCGTATTTTAAGTCTATAAATATTTTTAATAACCCTGAACCTTAGATTGATTTAAAATATTGAATTTAATTTCTTTTTGTAGTAGTTAGTATTTTTCCTGTATGACACAATGTTTAACTATATTTGTAACTTAAAGTACCTCCTAAAATATATTTGAGGTTCTTTGACAAGAATGTGATTTAATATTTTAAAAAAATAAATCACTAATTAATTTTTCGATGAGTAACATTAATAATTCAGTTTATTAGAAAATAGAATTCAATTAATGAATTCTAATTAAAATTGATTTTTTCACATAGAATATATAGTAATAATATATATATTTTAAACTGTATTGAATTACAAACTATAATGTATTTATAATAAATAGATATTTAAAACTATTTTTTTCTAAATTTTTTAAATTGTGGGTTATTGAAAGGGTGTGGTTGTAGTCATGAATGTGGCATGAAAGATTAGCCATTTTTGTAAGACTGTTATACCAGTAAGAGATGAAACTTGTCGGAAATTATTATTACCAATATGTTCAAGATAAAAGTAATTTTAATGCTTTTCATAGAATGTGTTTAATGAGAGGGAGGCGCAATTTACTTAAAAACCTGCTATCTTGGAGAATGTTCTTACATGCACAATTTTTCATAGCAGACTTAAAAAATAGTACATTTGTTAATGTTAATATCTGTTGATTGAAACATTCAAGCTTTGCAGGTTGATGTATAAATATTTGTTCCAAGTGATGAATTCGATAGATTATTCTCTGAGCTTAAAATTTTAATTATGGATAGTTAGTTATATTTATTTGTCTGTTTTGCCAGCAGTTTGCCCATTAAATCTAATCCAGTATTTTTTTTTTTTTTTTTACAAAATTGAACTTTTTTATAGGAAAAGAAAAGAGTAGAATTTAAGGAAATCGTTGGTAGATTATATTAAAAGAATTAAAGTGTTTGTATCTGCTTAAAAGGTAAATATATTTGTCTTTTAGTTAAATTTTTTTTTAATAACTTGTAGCAATAAAAATCCCGTTAATAATTTGAGTGTTCTTTAAACCTATTCAGTACCTTTTATATCCCTGAGCCTTATATAGTTTAAAACATTGCATTATAATTGTTTTTCTAGTATTATTTATTTCTGTAAGACACAATGTTTAAAAAAAGTTATAATTCAAAGTATATCTTAAGATATATTTAAGTTTTTCTGAATAGACTATGATTTAACAAGATTGCAATGTAAATATTATCTTATCAATTTCAAATATTCCAAATATTCCGGAATATAATTAACTACTTTTCTAAACCTTAAATTTTTTTATTAATTTTCCAAAATGCTTACAAGTCCAGGCCTTTAAATGCTTACAAGTCCAGGCCTTTAAATGCTTACAAGTCCAGGCCAAGTCCAGGCCTCAGCAATTTTTCTATATTTTAAACAGAAAATTACCGTCCACAAAAAGTGGCTAGTTATATTCCTTAATATTGGCACCTATGCAATTATATGTGTACATATACTTGACTGCAAAATATTGCTGAAATTAGCAATTTACCTGTAACATAAATTTCAGTTTTGACATTTTTATAAAGCCTTAAATCACTTATTTAAAATACAAAAACAAATATTGAATGTTAGTGTGATATTTAAAAGCGAATGTTGTTGCTAAAATGGAGTTATTTTATATTTTCTTGGGAAACTTTTCTATATTTCTATTGATTGAGCTTGCTTATCTTTAAATTTTACTATAAGATTTATTATTTTAATGTTATTTAGATAGAACCCCTCCTACCCGTACTAAATCAACTCGCATAAGTTTTGAGTCAAATTCATTTTATTAAGCATTTCTTGTCGGCTTTAATTTCTGTCAAATACTTAAATCCGAATATTTTTATCATTCCAATAGTTTAATATTCTTCATTCAAATTGTTTTAATTATTTGTCAGTGTTGCAGTTTACTTAAAGGCTTCATTCATTGTAATGTATTTATTCTAAAGGCTTACGGCCTTCTGCTACGTATTTGCATTCTTGATACATGTTGTTTATGCCATTTAAAAAATAGCTACATTCATGGACTGTATAGGTTTCAGATGAAAGTAATTTTAATATGTTTCTTACAAAGGGCTTTAATGAGTTGTCAGTGGCACAACTTACTTTAAAACTTCGTGAATTGGAAAATGTTCATACATCACAATTTTTTGTTGCAGACTTAAAGAATAATAGATTTATCAACTCAAAAATATGTTGATTAAAACATTCTTAGATTAGCAGGTAGATTTATAAATATTTTTTGCATTCGATAAATCGGATATAATTTTTTCAGCTTCAAAGTTTAATCATTCATAGTTATCCATTTTATTTGTCTGTATTTGCCCCTCATTTTGTCCTTTAAGAAATCCATTGTTTTCAATACTTTTTCTTTCTAAGAACAAAAACATATAGATGTCTATGTAATTAATGGTAAATTTAAAAAAATTAAAGTGTTACATAAATACATTTGCTAAATATAACTGCTTAAAAATTAATTTATCTGTAGATCAGTTAATGTTGTATTTGATACTAGTGCCGTTAATTATTTCGTTAATAATTTGAGTCTTTTAAGCATATAAAGTATCTTTAAGAACACTGAGACTTACATTAATTTAAAATATTGCCTTTTAATTGCTTTTTATAGTAGTGATTCTTCCTTTGTGACACAACGTTTAAAAAACGGTGTAAAGTATATCATAAGATATGATTAAGTTTTTATCAATAAAATAAGATTTAACACTTTAATGAAAGTAATTAATTTTAATGTGTAACATTGAAAGTCCAATTTGTGCAAAACTATATAAAAACTAATGACTGCTTATTTAAATTGATTTTTCACATAGAAAATATAGTTATTAAGATATCTTTAACAATATTGTTTACTAAAACTTTTACATTGATTCTTCTATGTTAGTCAAAGAGTGGTTATAGTCATGAAAATGTATTGCTTATGTATATAAAAATATATGTAAATGTAATGCTTCTATTGATTAAATGATAAGCCAAATCTGAAAGGCTGCTGTCCAGCAAGAGCTAAAATTCCTCATGAAATTATTATATCCCTTACATGTCTATAGTATGCATATTATGAGTGATTGCGTTAGATATGCGTGATGTGTACAAAAATTGCTGCTAATAACAAAGGAATTTTGAAATTTTCTTGCAAACTTTCTCTACACCTTTCTTGAATTTGTTTACATTTTGCAATCAGATATTTACTATCATGTTATTCGGATGCTACATTTTTAGTAGTAATAGGACTTACTGTGTGACAAAATGTTTAAAAAAATATATGCAATGTAAATAATATCCTAACATATGCTTCAGGTTTTCTGAACAGAGTAAGATTAAACAAATTTATGAAATTAACAAGTTTAAGTAATTTTTCTGTGTACTATTTAAAATTTAATTTGCGGAAGAGTTTATTTCAATTGATGAATTCTAGTTTGTATGGGATTTTTTCATAGAAAATATAGTTTTTAAGATATTGTAAACTATTTTTTCTAAAAATTTTACATTCTTGTAGATTATTGGAACAGTGTCGTTGTAGTCTGGAAAGTGTTTATACTTCTTCTGATTGAAAGATTATCCAAGTCTGAAAGATTATCCAGGAAGAGGTAAAATTTGCAATGGAATTTCTATTTCATCTACATACTTAAGTTATGCATATAAATATTTCATTGCAAAAGATACCTGACAATGAAAATTTAACTAAAGAAAAAATTTTAATTGATATGTGTATTATAAAGCATTTAAACGTTTATTTCAAAAAAACAGGTACAGGATTTTACAGTGATGATGTGAATTAACAAATATTGTTGCTAAAAATGTACTTATTTTATAATTCTCTTCCTCCGTGTTTCTCTCTTGTTTGAGTTTGTCTTGGTTGAGATATTTGGTAGTAAGATAAATTATTTTCATGTTATTTAGATAGCATGGCTAATGCTTTTTTCTAAATCAATTGAGTGAAATTCATTTTATTAAGCAGCTCTTCTGGAATTCCTTTTCTGGCAAACACCTGGAATTTATTTTTTTACTGTTATTTTGAAATAAAGTTGAGAAGGAAATGTCTAGGTACAAAATTTATTTTTTTACTCCTATTTTACATATTGGTTTTTTTTTTAAAAACTGATCAGTGGTTATTTATTGACGGACTGAAAAAAAACCATCTGTAGAAACATTTATAAAATTGATTATATTTTTGAGATACTTGGATACAAGTTTTAATCTTTCAGGTCACATACCATGGAAATCTTATTAGAGCAAGGTTTAAAATCATAACTTTGAAATATGAAAACAATTTTTTTTATAAAAATAATAATTCAAATTTAAAAAAAATAAAAAACAAAATTAAATCTCAGTTTAACAGATCTACTTTTTCAAATGATCTAAGAGTTTTGTGAGAGTTAAATTGTGAGTACCTTTAATTGGCTAATTTAATTAAACTTTAAATGAAATGATTCATAAATGATTCAGCATACTACTTTGGTTAAAATATTATTTCTTCTATTAATCAGAAAAAATGAAATTCTCTTTAAAAAAATTATACCAATATTATGACCCTCGCTAGTGAAATAATTTAAAAATATCCTAATGAACCCCGGTATTTTTCAAAGGTCCTTTCAGGAAGATGCCTTATTTGAACTAATGAATTAACATAAAATAAACTTTTTTTGAAACAGGATGCATAAAAATCTTAGCTTTTTTCAGATTCTTTAACCAGCATTCATTCTAAATATTAATAGTCTTCTGCTACATATTTACATTCTTCATACATATTGTTTATACCATTTAAGGAAAAAACACAATTCTGAAGCGTAACATTTTTAGATAAACATAACTTGAAATGTTTTTAAACTAAGTTCTTTAATCGTTTGCCATTGGAACAAATTACTTAAAAAACTTTCTGTAATGCAAAATTTTTTTAAATGAAATTTTTTTTATCGCAAACTTAAAAAGTAATAGACTTAACAATTTAAATATTTTTCTACATTTCTCTTGATTGAGTTTATTTATATTTTGCAATCGGATTATTTTTATGTTCTTTAAATAGTTCATCTCCTGATTTTCTAAATCAACTCACCTAATTTATGAATTAAATTCATTTTACTAAGCAGCTCATCTGGATTTTTTCTTGTCTTTCAAACACTTAAATTCGGATTTTACTTAGTATCATTCTGTTATTTTTAAATAGAGAAAGAAATGTCTAGGTACAAAATTGATTTATTTACTCATAACCTACATATTGGTTTTTTTAATTGATCATTGGTGCTTTGTTAGGATATTGTAAAATAATACATGTGTAGGAACAAATATAAAATTGATTATGTATGTCTAAGATCCACACAAATTTGGTTTTTAAGATCGAGTACCATGTAGTATCATGTAAATCATTCATTAGAGGAAGGTTTAAAAAAATTGGCTTTAAAAATGATATTAAAAAATTCTTTTTTGATATAAAAGAATTCAAAATTAATATATATAAATTAGAAAATGCAGTGTCAGATTAATGCTAGTACTGCCTGCACTCATCTGTAAGTGTTAATGATGGTAACTCTGAATGAGTAACTCTTGTAGCAGTGATAAGTATTTTTTGAGTAATTTTAATTGGCTATTTTAATAAAACATTATAATACTAATGTTGAAGTATTTTACAATTTTTCATTGATTAAAAGAATATTTCTTCCATTAATGAAAACGAATGAAATTCCCTTAAAATGTTAATTGTAACAAAATGACTCTAACTCGTGAAGTAAGCTAAAAACATCTTAATTAAACACTTATTTTCAGCATATTTTTAAAAATTATTTCTCATTTAAAGTAATAAATTCACATAAAATAACTTTATATGGAAAAGGATACTACTTGATTTCACTAGTTACTAGGTTTACTTACTTTAAGGAAGAATTTTAGCCTTTTTCAGATACTGTAATCAGCAATCATTCTAAAGGCTAGCACCCTTATTCTATATATTTACATCCTTTATGCATATTATTTATCCAATGTAAGGAATAGCTAAATATCTGAACTGTAAAAATTTACAGATAAAAGTACTTTTAATTTTTTTTTTCATTCTGAGTGTTTTAATCATTTGTCAGTGGCGCAATTTACTTAAAAACTTTCTGTAATGCAAAATGTTCATACGTGCACCATTTTTTAAAGCAGGCTTAAAAAATAATAGATTAATTAATTTAGAAACTAGTTGATTAAATCAATCACAGTTTAGCAATTAGATGTTTAAATAACTTTTTGAGCTTCAAATATTTGAACATTCATAGTTATCATTTATCAATCGTATGTTATTTCTCTAATTTAGTTCATTAATACCCTTTTATTTTTAGATTTTTTATTTCCAGGAATTAAAATCCATGCTAATTTTATAGGAAATTATTGGCACACTTTATAATTTAAGAAAATAAAAAGTTTGATAATTTTTTTTTGATACAAACTACTTTAAAAGAAATTTTTGTAGTGGATGAGTTATAGTTTTCTTTGCGATTTATAGCAATAATTACTTCGTTAATAGTTTCTGTATCTGTTAAGACTATAAATTATCCTTAATAACCCTGAACTTTATATTCTTTTGAAATATTGCATTTTAAATGGATTTTTGTTGTAGTAAAAACTCTTTCTGTATGAAACAAAATTTAAAAGTTATGTAGTTTAAGGTATATCCCAAAATATGTTTCAGGCTTTCAGAGCAGAGTAAGATTATACATATTAATGAATTTAGAAGTTTAATTAACTTTCCTGTGTAACATTGAAAATTTAATTTATGAGAGAATGTATTTAATGAATTCTACATCTGTGTTTTTTTTTTCATACAAATTATAGTGGTTAAGATATTTTAAACTAATTTGACATGACATGAAAATATTTTATTTCATGGAACACCTAGGACATTGAAGGCTACATTTCCAGTTTTTTAGTCACAATCCTTTTTTGTTGAAACATTAAATAAATGGGGACTCCATGTGAGGCGTGGTCACGTCAAGAAAAACAATTTTTTACAATGTAAATAATAAAACAGCAATAGTAAATAGATAAAAAATGAGATAATAATATAAATGATTAGGGATTAACAAATTTTAGACACAAATAACACAAAAACAGTAATTAGAATAGTTGTTGCAAAGTTCCTAGTCACTATATAAGAGTAAGACCGCCGTGGGTCTTTTACAGTTTACTTCTTCTCGGAATCTGGCAGATCAGCCAATAGTTCGGTCGGAACATTACCGAGATTGGTGAAGAAATTTTCACCAATCTAATGGGCAATTTTTCTGAAGAAAGGTGTGCCGAGATCGAATAACAGCATTAGTCAGGTACCTTTGTCCATGCCGTATTCTGCGGGCATTTGCGTGTATTTTCGTGATAATATATCGAGATTGGTTTTCGCGGTATATCCCCTGATTTGGCTGGCGTAAGTAGCCGCAGGAAGCAGTATGCATTTATATAATTTAACTTTATTTTGACGGCTGAGATTATTTTGGAAAAGCAACATTAGAAGAAGGTTTTAAAAAATTGGCTTTAAAAATAATATTAAAAAATTTCTTTTTGATAAAAAGAATTCAAAATTAATATATATAAATTAGAAAATGCAGTGTCCGATTAATGCTAGTACTGCCTGCACTCATCTGTAAGTGTTAGTGATGGTAACTCTGAGTGAGTAATGCTTATAAAGTTTTTTGTTGAACTAATTTTTACTAAAACTTTCCTTTAATTCTTTTAGGTTATTGAAAGAATGTGGTTTTATTAGTCACACCTGGATATGTGTATGCTTTTCATGGAGGAAAGATTAGCCACATTTCAGAGGTTGTACCTAAAGAGCTAAAATTTCTCCATGCAAATCAGAGAGAGAAATATGCAAATCATTCAGTAAAGCAAGTGTTAAAAAAATTGCTTTTAAAAATGATAACAAGACATTCTTTTTTATAAAAAGAATGTAAGTTACATGTATAAAATAGAAAATGCAGCCTTAAATTAAGACCCAAATTAATGCTCAAATGATCAAATTTTTTTGTGAAACCTTATTTTAATTAATTGTAATACAATTGTTAAAAAGATTCACGATTCTACTTTCGTTAAAATATTGTTTCATCCACAGATAAAGAGAATGAAATTTTCTTATAAAATTAATTTCAGTATTATGAGCCTCAATAGTGAAGTAAGTAAAAAATATCCCAATAAACCCCATTATTTTTAGCTTCTTTTTCAGAACGAGTGGTTACTTAAAGTATTGAATTCTTATAAAATAATGTTCTATGGAAGAGGATACCACTTGGTTTCACTAGTTATCAGCTTTACTCACTTTAAGGAAGATTTTTGCCTTTATCCGATACTCAAACCAGTATTCCTTCTAAAGGCTTACAGCCTTCTGCTACATATTTACATTCTTGATACATGTTATTTATGCCATTTAAAAAATAACTACATTCATGGGCTGTATAGGTTTCAGATGAAAGTAATTTTTATCTGTTTTATACAAAGGGCTTTAATTATGGCTCAGTGGCATAACTTACTTTAAAACTTCCTGTATTGGAAAATGTTCTTACATTTACCAGTTTTTATTGCAGACTTAAACAATAATTGATTGTTTAATTTAAAAATCATTTGATTAAAACATTCACGGCTTAGAAGGTAGATTTATAAATATCGATGACGAGCGATGAATAGAATAGATAGAATTTTCAGCTTCAAATTTTAATCATTCATTATTATCTGTGTTGAAATTATCGGTCCATTTTATGATTTGCAGAATTAAAGAGTTTGATAAATATATATATGTAATTGCTTAAGTGCTTAGACTGACAATAATTCTACACTTTCTCAGGTACTGCAACCGGCAAATCATTCTAGAGGCTCCTGAGAAAAGAGGCATTCCTGATACACGAAGTTTATTCCGTTTAAAGAATAATTGCATTCATGAAGTGAGTAGATTTCAAGTTTTAAATAAAAGTATTTTTAGTGTTTTTTATAAAAGTTTATACATTATTTTTCAGTTTTATAATTTGTTTTAAAACCTTCTTATTAAAATATTCAAAGCTTCGCAGGTAGATGCATAAATATTTGTTACAAGTAATGAGTAGCATAGATAATTCTCTCAGCTTCAAACTTTAATCCTTCATTGTTATGTATTTTTATTTCTTTTTTTCCCTTAATTTTGCCCCTTGAAGTTAATACTATATTTTACTTTGAAAATATTTTTATTTATAGGAACAAACATCTGAAAGGGTAGATCATCAACGCTGACGATGAACTCAAGCACGCTGTGAAGGACTGGGTCTCGTCACGGCCACATGATTTCTGGGAAGAAGGAATCCCCCTGCCTCCTTCACCAATGAAATGGTTGTGCTCAGGCTTATGATGAATACTTTAAATAATGTCTTCTTTTATACCCACCGTTTCATTTCGTACCTTTTCATTTGAACACCCTTATAGAAGATGCGATAACAAAAGATCTAACTACATATCAGGTGTATTTTCTTAAAATATAACTAAAACCTGGCACGAATGACTCAGTGCCTATCTTCACCGTTTTAACATTGTGGATTTCCCAGTGTGTGTTTTGTGTTCGAATGGACAGTGTACGACTGCTGTGCGTTTGGACTAATGCTCTGCATTATTGTCGAGTAGCTCTATTTTTCAAAAATACTAGAGAGCTCGAAGCCTCATGACCTGAAGATGAAATGGCGGGTATTTGCTGAAAAACCGCGCATATAATAATACCGCATTAATAAATATCGTTTAAAGCTCGTTACTCGTATGAAAATGATTGAGATTTTATTATGCCCACCAGATTGCTGATGTATGCAAGTTCCTAAAACAAAAATTGCTAATCCAGTTATGTGGGAAGCAATGACGTGTCTAGGTGCATGTGAAAGACATGGCCTGCTCCATGGTACCAACTCGTGAAGAATACATTCTTTCGCACCAGTTCTAGTACTATGTGTGTTTTTTTAAGGGAGAGGGGGAACTTAAGATAATTTTACATTTTTTGTCAGTTTCTGTGCACAGATGATCCAGATGTGCATAATCAAGGGAACAAATGGAGTTAAATGAGTATGTGAAGTGTGAAACTTTGTGCTTAGAGAAAACTTTTCGCAGTGATTGATTTATTTTTATTTAAAGTATATGAAGTGCAAAATTCTGGTCAAAATCCACAATAATTTGACTAATTACATTTCCTATATGGGCTATGAGGCCTTTCATAGTATAGTACCAGCGGAAACAGTGGACAATATTATTTGGCAATAATAATGTTGACTGTTAAATTCTGGGCCAAAAAAACTATTGCATGCTACCACAGAAATCCCCGGCAGGCTATTCGTCGAGCACGAAATAGCTGTCTCGTGCCTCCTCGTGGCGCCGGGGGGTAACCGAGCACCGCTCGGGCTAAGACGAGAAAATATTTGAGGGGTTCCCGCAAGCCGTTCACCAGAGCGGACTGAGGAACTCCATTTCCGAGGGACTCCCTTAACCCGCTCACCAGAACGGACTGAGGAGCTCCCTTCAAGAGAGTCTCCCCCAAGCCGCTCACAAGAGCGGACTGAGGAACCTGTCTTCTTCATAGAAGTCAGCTTTCCGCGGGGGTTGGCTTCTTCCGAGTGTTACTAGGGGCCATTCGCAAGAATGGACAGTGGAACCCGCCCCAAAGGGCTCCTGCAAACCATGCACAAGTATGGAGCAGGGAGCTAACAGGTGAACCATGTTGAGTAGAATGCGAGTCCTTATGTCCGTGGAGCCTCTCTATGGCACAGTGCCATGGTGAGGCTCCACGGCACTGTGCCATGGTGAGGCCACGGTGTGCCATGGTGTATCACTGAAAATGGTAGACGGCCGAAGTGTGAAGGTCCCGGGTTCTTTTCCCATCGCGCGGTCGTCGATCTAACGGTCTGGAGTTTCGGTAGGTTTTCTCCAGATGTAACGTGAATACGTGTTAGACCCGCTTACAAAGTCCTCCTACCAAGGCATACCTCATCTTAGGCAGATATTGCTATATGCTTTCCTATATGCATTAACTTTGCTAGCAGTGTCCCGATTGCTGCTGCCCGGCCTTTCTATTTTTCGGGGCGCATCTGCAACAAAGTGAATTTTGCTCTTGCAGACTACTCCAGTCTCGATTCGCCGTAGTTGATGCAAATTAGGGAGTCTATCATGTCTGACAACAAACTGAGACTTCCCAAGATTTTCAAGCGGTCCCCAGCGACGCCCTGAACCAGTCGAGTCTAATCTTATCCTTCGCCAGCATACCAACGTCATCGCCTCCCCTATCTCGCAAGCTAAGCTTTCTGCTAACTTCTATAGCTCTTCTGACTAACACGAACCCCTCCCCTTGGATTATATAAATCAGGAAAATGACCCCCTCAACCAGCCGTTCTCTTTTCAGGAACTTAAGGCCCCTCCTCAGACAGAAATTTTTCTGATTCGCGTTTTGAGGAACAATTTCCTACCCCCCTCACTAAAGCTCCTATCGCGAAATACGATAGCTTGCGTGTCCGTTACTGATGGGAAATTTATGACCCGTTGGCGGGTTGGGAGATTTTGACCTGTGACCTCCGTCTACATGCCCCCGCTGCCTGAGCAGAATTTATTTTCAGTTGAGTGTATTCGCTCGAACCATAGGCGCAACCACGGAGGGGGCTATGGGGGCTGAAGCCCCCCCTAAAGGTAGAAAGTTAGAAGTGAAAAGCGTTAAAAAATGAAAACTGTCGCTAATGAAATAATTTTTTTTAGTTCTTTCTTTCTTTTTTTAACTGTCCTCAAATTATTTCTAACCAATAAAGTTTTTAAATAAATGCTCACAGTTAGTTGAAACACTCTTACACACGGTTACAACGTTGCTCAAAAGATCAGATAATTATTTATGACTCTATAATGAGTTACATTGCTTATGTTCTATGGGACAGTCAAGTAATACCGAATATTTTGACGTTATAAGAGAGTTGTAACTAACCGAGATCACTATGACTGAGTTCAGCAATATTATGTAGCCCAGCCCCCCCCCTAAACTAAATCCTGGGTGTGCCACTGGTTCGAACAGATTTAAATTGCAGGATACACAATGATAAATTACAAGTATAATAAAAATTGTATTTAATTTGCAAAGGAGACTGCAATTTGTAAAGTGTTGTTATAAAAATTAACATTTTAAAAGAAAATATCGAAGCGCGAATATGAGAAATTTTACATCGTAATTATTCTACTATATAGTTACGCTGAACCCTGACTGGCTGACTCAATTTGTAAAGATTCCAGGCAAACCACTTCGATGTAAATATTTTACCTCCATTACTTCAAAAAGATTAAAAACCAGAAAAAGCCTAATAACACCCACACCATTCATACGATCCGCTTGAAATTTTTCATAATTATGTATAAAAATATAAAAACAATCTCTGTTACTTTGAAAATCTGAAAACCCACAGGTTCCCTAATTTTTTTAAGAGATTTTTTGCCATTTTCAGCTCCATTTTATTTCAGAGATTCAAAAAAGCGAATAATTTGAGTGAAAAAATTAGACTTTCAAAGTGTAAAAAAATTGTCATATTCACGTCACGGTTATCTATCTGCCTTTGAAGGGAAAATTGTGATTCATTCCTTTAAAATTGTTTTTCTAGATTACATAGTTTATTTATTTATTTTTTCACAAATAAATCGTCTGCATGGATATGCGAATGACTGTGAACACAAAACGAAATCTTTTGAATGCCATAAGTTTCCGCGCGTTTCCAGAAGAGGATGAAATTCGATTTGGGTGTATAATAAAAATTGAATAGGAAGTTATTTATTTTAGGTAGACGAAGACTAAATGTTATTCAGTGTAGACATTTTCGTCGAATGTTTTTTCAAGCGCCCGTTGTATTTGCCTCCACAAGGGGCTTTGATTTCTAGTTTGGTTAATATGATGAAAAAGTGACACAAAAATAATACATTTTTTTAAACTTCCTTATATACATAATTGCTTAAATCTGGGCTTTGAAAAACACTTTCATTAAAAGTATGCAGTTGCGACAAATTAAAATATGCATAATAGTTTACACGATTGATTGTGTAAAATATTTTCGTGTATAATACAAATTTACCTACTTCCTAGTCCTTGACTTTGTTTTCTGATCTTTAATATATATATAATAACTTTAAAAAGTGGCAATTTGGGGCGAAATAGGAATTTTTTTCCCTCGAAAACACAATTTTTGCGAATTTTCAAAATCGATATCAGCAGAGTACGGAAAGTTTTTTCTTGGGTTGGCTAATAACCGTGTTCTTTTTTTTTTTTTTTTTTTGAAAAGAAATTAAGTTTATCAATACAAAATTATATCTCATACAACCCCCCCTCCCCGAAAAAAAATTCTGGCTACGCTCCTTTCCTCATCGATTAGCATATAACGACAATGTTACATCATAAAACTATTAAAAGTGGCGTTTTTTCCGCTCACCGGATTTTTGAAATCTGTATCAGCCGAATGCTGGAAAGTTGTTCCTGGGTTAGTAAGTAACTGCTCAATCCCCTCCCCTCCTAAAAATAAAAAAAACGGACAATATCTTCAGATGGCACTGGCTCATTTAAAATCGGGTATTTTAGCGAAAGCATTTCCAAAAATAAAATTTACCGGATTTTGGAAATCTTTAATAGTTCTGCGGTAAAAATGCTTCTTATTTTTAGAGTGTATCATATAAAGAAGTTTCCGCGCTCGTCTGATATCGATTTCAAAATTCGGAAAAATTGTGTTATCGGGAAGAAAATGTTTATTTTGGCCCTAATTCCCAAATTTAAAGGCGTTGGCGCCACCGGAAGACATTGTCGAACTTCGAAATAAATTACAGGGTTATTATCCAACCCAAGTGACAACTTTTCTGACCTCGGCTGATACCGATTTCGAAATTTTGCAAACTGTGTGTTTTCTGGAAAAAAATATATCCAGAACAGATAGAATCCAGACTATATATGTACACTACTGGCCAAAAGTATTGAAAGTTTCAGAATCTAACCATCTTTTCAAGAATAATACCACAAAAAATGGACAAAAAACTTGTTAGATTTATATATTTTTAAGAATTTTTGAATTATAATTAGCGGTACGGAATTTTCGCAAATAAAAACAGAAAATTCGCAGGAAAAAATATGAAGGTTTGAAATTTTAATAAAATTCGCATAAACTACTTACAAAACATTTAATGTGCTGATACTTGCAGCCCCAGATGTGCAAAATAATTGAACTATCTGGAAATAAACTCCATTTGTTGCATTTGATTTCATGTGCAAAAAAGTTCATACAAAGTTTTTTCAGATCTGTTTTATCATTGTGTTCAGATCTAAATTCCCTGATTGTTGTTCAAGAGTTATTTTCAACATTTCTAATTTGTTCCACAAATGGGGAGCAAATGGTTAACTTGAACCAGGCGAAATACACGAAAGATGAGAGATAAAATGACATAGTCAATTAATATCGTTTTGATATGGCAATAATGAAACAAAAAATTAGGTGGTTCGGGGGGGGGGGGGTCTTCCCCTGACGAGGCTCAAACAGCCGAGTTTCCTATCTATCTATCTATCTATCTATCTATATATATATATATATATATATATATATATATATATATATATATATATATATATATATATATATATATATATATAACTAATAAGTAAAACACAATATGTACTGCAAATAAGATATACCTCGCATTACATATACACAGTGGAACCTCCTAAAGTGACCACCTTCGTAAAGAGACCACAAGTCTATACTGACCACTTTTGTAAATTTTCCCTTTCTAATCACCGCACATTGCAACCTTTGTTAGTTGACCACTTTATAAGATGATCAATTTTGTTGATTCCGAGGGTAGTCACATAAGGCAAGTTCCACTGTGTATATATATATATATATATATATATATATATATATATATAATATATACATATATATATATTGTGCTCAAGGTCTGGTATGTAAAATTATATTTCTAATTTTTGTTATCTTTTTGATTACTTTCTATACTAGGGTAGGGCCCAGATGTGTGGAGTTAATATCTCTTCTGATATGCCACACAACCGAAACCCTACTATTTGGTTTGCTGTAAATTATAATCCACTGTTTGTGGCCCCTGACGATGGTGACAGTGGTTATAATTTCCGTTCCATTATATTATCACAATAATTCTTGCACTTTATTTGGCTTCAAAATCTGGTTTCTAATTCTTGCTAATAGCTGTTATATTCTTATGCGAGATATGTCTTATTTGTAGTATGTTTTGTGTTTTACTTGTTAGTTATATATATATATATATATAACTCGGCTGTTCGAGCCTCGTCAGGGGGACCCCTATGACCCCCCCTAATTTTTTAGTTTCATTATTGCCATATTAAAACGATATTAATTAACTATGTCATTTTATCTCTCACCTTTCGTTCTTTTCGCCTGGTAACCCTATGTTGAAATTTTTATGATTGTAACCTATTTATAGAAAAATACATGGGATGCATATCTACACCTTACGAAATATTGTAACAATGGATTAAAGTTGTTGCGAACTAATAGTATTTAAATATATGTAAAATTATGTCGCTTTTTTGGGACAATTCAATAAAGGGGGTGAGAGATAAAATGACATATTCATTAATAAAAGGCTGCTTTAGTTATTAAGAATGTAATCAACCACACCTAGAAAACAAGTGCAAATAAGCATTTATATTTTTAAAAAAAAAAGCCTCAATATGTTGAAATCAATATCGTCCAATGTAACTAAGAAACACTCGTGAAATCAGCTTTGAAACAAAATAAATTGCACTGAAATCAGCTCATCAGCTTGTGAGCCAAGATCCTGTAATCAGAGGCATCTTCACGTGTCGGGCGTTTCAGTTTTGTATCCTCCCAATTAAATTAATTAAATATCAATGAGCACAATTTGCATTGCCCAGCACGGAGTAAAATTTACACTGATATAACATTGAAGAAGTTTAAATGCACAGAAAATTTTAAATATGATCCTAAAAGCAAATTCTAATACTTTTGAGTTAGTTAAACACTTCATTTGATTGCGAAATTTCAAATCGGCTTAGAAATATTTTTGTGAGTAGTATGTTTTTGGATGTATTAATACCACAGAGAATTTTTTTAAAATGGTTAATATGAACAAATTCTTTAAATATATTCTGTTTTTTCCTCCCTTTTAGCCAACAGAATAAATAATGCCCGTTATAGCTGCGTCCGTACTTCAAAATTTCGATGCGTAAACAATGTTTTTCCTTCATTTTTGATCAGTCATCATATTTAAATCGGGATTCATTTTGAGTTATTCAAAAAGCTATACTGTGGTCCTGGGACAATATACGAAAAAGGGGTCCCATCGAGCTGACCCTGACCCGACCCACCGAGAGGGGAGGAGGGGCAATTGCCTCAAATTCCACTCCTAGAGGACGTATGTTGCGAATTTTTGGCGCACAAGTCTCACGGGGAAATAAAATAATTCTGTCTTCCAAAACCTCTTCTGGATCACACCGACGCATTCACGTACTAAAGTTTAAACATGCAATCAGAAAGGAAAAGAAAGGCGCCAATATATTTGACTGATTACTAATGAAGCTTTTGTAACGGATAAGTATAAACATACATCTGGGACCCGAAAACGTAAGATGTAGAACTGCAATCAGAGGGTAGTATGAAAAGAAGGCGGACATTGTTGGAAGTTGGAATTACAGGGGAAAAAAAAAAAAAAGATGCGGATGATTAATAGCCAAGTTCGATTAAAATTTGTCAAACACTCTGGTCACTAGTGACTTTCGGATTAGATGATGTGAGTTTGCCTATTCGATTGCGCGTGCATAGATACACACACACACACACATACAAATTAGTCCAATATGTTTTTACTTACTGGATAATACTATTTACTTATATTTCTTTTTAACCTTTACTTATATACTAAAGGTCCTTTTCTTTAGCATTTTATATAGCTGTGTGAAAAATTATATACAAGTAAAATATATATATATATATATATAGGTAATGAGCGTAATGAATAGTGCTTTAGTTGATTACCGAACATCAGAAGGAAACTTCGATATATATGGAATTACAAAAGAGAAATAAACTTACCTACAATTTTAGGTTGAAGCTGCTTCACCTAAAAAAGTTTGTGCATTTAAACTTTTTAAATATTATATAAGTGGAAATTGTACTCCGTACTGTGCAATGTAAATTGTCCCTCCATTTACATCATCCATCCGAAACAAATCTATTCCTTTTCAATACAAACCAAGCCTTTAAACAGAGAGTTTTTCTGCGAGGAGTCGTAAATCAAGTTCCTCCTTCTCCCCGTTTCTCTCTGCGGGTGGTAACGCAACAGGTGGGCAAGTGGGGGTGGAAAACATCTGAAAATGTTTCATCAAAAATGTGTAAATAAATCGCTAAAAATCAAATTTATGGATTAGATAAAAAATACTTATGTATTTGAAAAGGCAAAGTGCACTGCAATTTTTCTATCTTTACCAAATTTCAAAAAAGTTAGTCTGGTCTGAGAAAATCGCAGTTGACTGTCAGAATTCGTGTCTTTGTAGATAGATGATTGTGTTTAATGTTAAATAAAAAATACATCAAAGCAATATTTCTAAAATCTGAAAGATGGAAAAGGTGAGAGGTCTTTCAAGAAAACAACAATGAAAGGAAAATTTAAAAATATTAATTTAGTGCCGAGATATTACTTGAAAACCGAAGTAATAAAATTCCCATTGCTTAACATGGAAAGGAAACTTCTTTCGATCTGTCTGAGGAAGAGCCTTAAGGAAGCAATCAGACACACTAAAGTCACTACCGCCGGCGAGGACAATACCTCTGCCAGACTCTTCAAGGGTCTCAATGACAATTCCCTCAATCTCCTCTTTGCAATTTTTATATAATACCTGGCATGCTGGCTGCATTTCGGATGATTGGCGTTCTTTCACCATCTTGCCTATCCTGAAACCGGAGAAGCTCCCCTCCTCTGTGAATTCTAATCGCCCTATTGCCTTGACGGCCGTGATGTGTAAAAAAAACCAACGTCTAATCTCCCAGCGGCTTTCACACTTTTTCCAATAGTATCTCAGATCACCGCCATTTCGGGTTTTCGTGTCCTATCGTGACAGTCAAAAAGCGGTAACCCAGCTCCACCTATCCATCAATAACGCTCATGCTCAAAAATAATTCTTTATTCGAATTTCTCTAGACATCCACGCAGCCAATGACTCGGCGTATATTGATGGGCTAACATCGAAATGTACTCTCCTCAACATTCGTGGCCGTATTACTCGGTGGCTCCACCAATTCCTAGTAGACAGGACGTTGCGGATCTCCTGGAGAGGTACTGTCTGCAGTGCGCGCCCTCTGCTTAGAGGTAACCCGCTGGGGAGCGTCACTTAAAAAATTAATACTTTTTATAATTTCAATGGTTATTTTAAAATAAAGTTGATAGGATATTATTTAGGTAAAAAATTGATTTATTTACTTATAACTTACATATTATCTTCCTTGATATACTATCACGGGGACTTGTTGAGGGATTATAAAAAATCATGTGTGCAGATATAAAATTGATTATGTATTTCTAACATCCATTTGAACAAATTTTGATGTTTGAGATCAAGTACCATGCAAAGCATTCATTTGAGAGACGTTTAAGCGTTTTAATGAAAAATTTTGTGCTTTTCAACACAGTTCTTATATGCACGAATTTTTATTGCAGACATAAACATATAAAGAGTCGTAGATTTTTTAATTTGGAAATCAATTGATTAAACATTCACTCCTCAGCAGTAAAATGTATAAATATGTGTTGCAACTGATGACTAGGATAGATTGTTTTTTCACCTTCATATTTTAACCATAGTTATACATTTTCATTTGTCTATTTTTTCTCTTTTATTTGAAACTAGCTGAAGTACCCGTCCTTGACGGGTTAGTGAATGCAAATTTCCAAAAAGCAAGAACTTTCGTCAGCATTGTAGGAGTACACAGAATGGATGAAGTGTGTTGCCAAAGTAAAGAAAGGGAAGTTATAATTTTTATGTATTGTTAAAATATTACAGGTTAGAGAATAACTAAGTAATATCATTTCATTCGCTTTAGTCGTAATTATGGGATGCGCGAACGAATATTTACGCATATTGAAATAATTTTCGCAAAATCTCAAAATCTAGTCAATATTTTTTGAAAAATTGGAAGCCTAGAATTTAAGTTGAGTGACTACCTATCATGACAACCAATTTCGTTTCAATCCCTGCAGTCTTTATTTCGTGATGCTGGAACAAAATTTCAGCATTTTAAAACGATTTTCACAAAATCTCAAAATATAATCAAAATATTTTAAAAATTCAACGCCTATAAATTAAGATTAGCAACTACCTATCATATCACTAAATTTCGTAACATTCGTATTAGTCGTTATTACGTGATGTTTGAAGAAATATAAACGTATTTTGAGAGAATTTTCACAAAATCTCAAAATCTAATAAAAACGTTTTAAAAATTGGACGCCTATAGTTTATGTTGAGCAACCATCTATCATGTGACCAAATTTCATATCATTCGCTTTAGTCGTTATTACGTAATGCGTCAACAAAGATTCACTCAGTTTTAAACGATTTTTGCAAAATCTCGAAATCTGATCGATTATTTTTAATTAGATGATATAGTTTAAGGTGAGTGACCACCTTTAATTTCACCAAATATCATTTTTTCACCTTAGCAGTTAGTACGTGTGATGCGCGAACACAAATTTACGCAGTTTGAAATGATTTTCGCAAAATCCCAAAATCTAATCAAGATTGTTTAAAAATTCGTCACCTATGTTTGAAGTTGAATGACCACCTATCATGACACCCAATTTCATATCATTCACTTCAGTCGTTTTCACGTGATGCTTGAACACAAATTTACGCAGTTTGAAAAATTTTCGCAAAATCTCAAAATCCAATCAAAATTTTTTAAAAATTCGACACCTATGTTTTAAGTTGAATGACCACCTATCATGACACCCAATTTCATATCAATCGCGTCAGTCGTTTTTATGTGATGCTTGAACAAAAATTTACGCAGTTTGAAAGGATTTTCGCAAAATCTGAAAATCTAATCAAGATTTTTTAAAAATTCGACGCCTATGTTTTGAGTTGAGTGACCACCTATCATGACACTCAATTTCATATCATTCGCTTCAGTCGTTTTTACGTGATGCTTAAACAAAAAAAGCGTCACGGACAGAATGACAGAAGGACAGAATAACAGAATGACAGACAGACTAACTTTTTTTTGAGGGTCGCATCGCATTCCCAGGTGCTTGAAACGGATAGAAATCGCAAAATTTTTGAATTCCAAGAAATGTACAGACAAAAGTCTAATTTTATTTATATAGATAATTGTTAGATTACTTAACGTTTTCTTTAACGTCCACTATTAGCAACAATTATTATATTAGTAGTTTCAGTAACTATAAAGTATCCTTAATAAACCATAAGTTCGATTATTTTAGAATATTGCATTTTAATGTGTTTTTGTGGAAGTTACAATATTTCCCGTATGACACAATGTTTCAAATTACATGTGAAATAAAGTATATCCTAAGATATATATAAGGTTTTCTGAACAGAGTTTATTTAACATTTTAAAAATATTAAGAAGTTTAAATAATTCAGCTGCGCAATGCTGAAATTTCCATTTTTGAGAGGACATATTAAATTAAGGAATTCCAATTTTTATTTTTTATTTTTTCATAGAAAGTGTAGTTCTTAAGAGATTTTAAATTCGTTTTTACTAAAACTTTTATATTGATTTTTGTAGGTGGCTGAAAGAGTGAAAATATAGTAGTCATGATAATGTGTGCTTTTAATGGATGAAATATTAGCCAAGGTTTGTAGTCCAGAAAGAGGTAAAATTTGTCATGGAATTGGTATTACATTCACATCCCTTAAGTTATGTATATATATGTTTGATTTTAAAATTTAACAATTAGAGGAATTTGAAATTTTATATGCATTATAATGTTTTTAAGCATTTATATTTAAAATCCAAAAGCGTAATTGAATGTTACTGTGATGTGTATAAACAAAAGTTGGTGCTAAAAATAGACATATTATTTTCTTATGATATTTTTCTACATTTCCCTTAATTAAGTTCCGTTTTGCAATCAGATTGTCTATTACAGAGTTACTTAGATAGTACAGATCCTGCTTATTCAAAATCAACTCACGTAATTGTGAGTAGAATTCATTTTATTAAGAAGCTCTTCAATACATTATTTTTGAAACACTTAAAATTCAATCTTATTTGTCTTTCCAAGTGTTATTTTGAAGTAAAGAAGAGAAGGAAATGTCTCGGTACAAAATTGATTTATTTAATCATATTTTACAGACTGGCTCTTTAAAAAACTGATCAGTGATTCTTTGTTGACAGATTGTAAAAAAATCCGTGTGTAGAAAGAGATACAAAATTGATTATGTATCTCTAAGATCTATCTATACCATTAAAATCTGTGCGCTTCTGTCTGTGTGTCTGTATCATCATCTCCTCCGAAACGGCGGGCAGTTGGGTTTCGATCAAAGTGTCCACGGATTCGGAAAATTTCGAGGAAGGACCCCCGCTAATTTAAATTTCGAAATTCGAATTAGTTGAGGTGATCATATTGATAAAAAAACATCAAAAACTCTAAGGTACTTACGTATTATCCCGGCGATCGGCCAAGACGAGCGATTTTTGCCAAGATATATGCCGGACACATGAAATTATTAATGGTTTTGAATACGATGAGCAACCAGTTTGGCAACTCATTTCACGAAAAAAAATAGATTGGCGGGAATGACCGTCGGGTTAATACGTAAGTACGAACGCTAATTTTTTGCTCACAGTAATTCTGCAATTGTAACCCCTGTAGTCAAAAAGTGAAAAAGAAGCATTACGGTTGCCATGAGTGACGATTTTTCTGAATAAATTATTTAGATTCTTGAAGTAAAAATAAAAGAATAATGCTTCTTTTTCTGTTTAGATCATTTGCAAGGCTAATTTTGAATTAAAATACAGCCTGCATGTGAAATCAGAGCAGGAATGCAATGTTTCTTATACGTAAAAGAATAAGTATTTGGAGATTTCTGAGACTGACGAAGATGTATAGCTTTTTAGTTTGGAAAAAAATAAAATGGCTGACACGCCGATACTGAGGAAGGGGATTCTAGCAGTTTGCACGGTTTTAGGCTTGACGGAATTACTGAGAGGGTAAAGAAACAGTAATTTTGAGAACAAGTGAAGTTTTATTAAAATTTAGCGATAAATTTTATTTTTACGTGCAGAAATAATGCAGTTATTAAGGTGATTTTAAACGATTTGTCTTGATTTTTGTCAAGTTAATAAATTTAAGTACGAGAAACCCCGCCAAATTTCAGAAAATTAAAATTCTCAACCGACAGATAACTATTTCCCAGTTTGTGATTGCTGTTAAATCAATGCTTCGAATGATTTCCTGAAAAATAATCTCGCAAAAAGGTGTATGTTCGCACTATGGCGATCGAAGTACTATTCGTGTAGTGAATGTTTCTTAAGCCTGATAAATATAGCTGTTATTGCCTAATAAATTATTGTATTTAGTGCCAAGTTAAATTTAGGATTCATTTTGACTATTTGCCATCGACTATCGGAGTTAATTACGCTAACATGGTAGTTCCAGCAAACATAAATAAAATGTATTTCTTGTTCTATTTCTAATATTGCTACTGTTTCCGTTGTAACGGAACCCGCTGTTGCCACTTAAGTTGTTAAATTTAAGAATTAAGTGAGCACACTCATTTCTACAGCTCTTAAGACTCGAAATATGAAAACGCATTAGATATGAAACAAATAGCACATTAACATAATCACCACGTCAAAAACGCTAATCTTTAATTTTGTGTATTTTTTACTAAATTCATTTTCAAGGTCTTTAAGAAATCCTGTATACTATATCAAAGCCCCATATCTTAACTTCGATTAGTTTACGAAAAAATTGATTAATCAGTATGAACTGAAGCTATGAACCTTTGTAAGAGTTTTTCTTGAAACGGGGAAAATGCAAATTGAAGTCTTTGTCGTAGAAATGGCGATAGAGAGAAATATTTAATTGGATTACGTTAATGGGAAACGATAATGGATCATGCGCATACACAAAGATCCGTCAGGAATATGAAATGAAAATCAAAAATAAATCATCTGAGGATGAAGCGCGCATGAGAAAAACGTGGCAATTAAGTGTATCACAACGGTCCCATGTGCTTCTAACAGGGGTTCCCAAACTTTTTTCACCGCGGCACCCTTGTCAAGCTAAATTCATTTCGCGGCACCCTTCTCAGGCTGAAAACTTTCGCGGCATCTTACCTTTAAAGCAATTAGGTTAGAATGTAACGGTTTGGATGCATTTTTCATTACATCTTTTAAGTTGTTTATAGGGATAACTATCAAGAAAGAGCTCTCTTGGGAAAGGGATATCGAATTTTGGCACCCCTCTCCCATTTCAGGGAGTAGAAAATACAGTCTAGGAGTAATCCAATAAACTGTTCTTTTGATGTAAGATTTTTCGGAATACTTTTAGTTGACTAATTAAATTAAACATTATAAAACAATTGCTAAATGATTCAGAATTCTACTTTGGTTGAAGGATTTCTTAAATTAATGAAAAAGAATCCCTTCTAATATGGATTGCAATATTATGGCCCTCAATAGTGAAGTAAGTTAAAAATATTCTCATTACACCCCTTATTCTTAGATTGTTTTTTAGAAGGATGGCTTATTTAAAACAAGGAATTCATATAAAATAATGTTATATGGAAGAGGATATAACTTGGTTTGACTAGTTAACATCTTTAATCACTTCAGAGAAGATTATTAGCCTTTTTCTGGTACTGAAACCAAATTTCATTCTAAACGGTTAAAACTCTTCTGCTTCATATTGACATTCTTGATACCCATTTAAAGAACAGCTACATCTGAACAGTATAATTTTCAGATAAAAGTAATTTTCCTACTAAGAGTTTTATTATGTTTCTAGTATTGCCATTTCTAGCAATAATTCTTTCATTAATAGTTTCAGTATCTTTTAAGCCTATGAAAAATTTTTAATCACCTTGAACCTTAGATTGTTTTAAGATATTTCATTTTAAATAGTTTTTTTAATAGTAATAATTATATGGTTATGACACAATGTTTTAAAATATATGTAATTTAAACGATATAACAAGACATGTTTGAGGTGTTTTCAGAACAGATAAAAAATAAACATAGTAATGAAATTAAGAATTTCAATTAATATTGCTGTGAAACATTGGAAATTTAAGAGAGAAAATCGAATTTAATTTATGAATTCTGATTTACATGTTTTTCAATTTATGAATTTTTAGTTACATCTTTTTATTTTTATAGAAAATATTGTGGTTAAGATATTATTAACTATTCTTTACTAAAAAGTTTATTTTGATTCTTGCAGGTCATTCAAAGAATGGCTATACTCAATAAAGTATGTATTCTTCTACTGAATGAAAGATTAGCGAAGTTTGAATGATGGCTGTATTACAAGACCTAAATTTGTTCATGAAGTTTGCACATTATTAAAATCCCTAGGTAATGCATACGTATGTTTGTTTGCAAAAATTGCTGAAAGTAAAGTTTAACTATAAGAAAAGTTTTAGTTTGGATATGTATTATAAAGTTGTTAAGGACTTGTTTAAAAAACAGAAACACAGTCATTGAATGTTACTGTGATGTTTATAATCAAATGACCTTGATAAAAAGGATTTTTTTATAGTTGCCTTATAAATTTTTTCTACATTTGTATTCATTGAGTTTGTGTGTTTTTAAATTTTACAATCGGGTTGATGATTTTTATAGTATTAAGATAGCACTGTCCCTTCTCTCTCTAAATCAACTCTCATAAGTTTTGAGTCAAATTCATTTCATTAAAGAGCCCTTGCCAATTTTTATTTCCCTGAAACACAGAAAACTGAATAGTGTTTTATCATTCCAGTTGTTATTTTGAAATGAAGATGAGAAGAAAATATCGAGGTACAAAACTGATTTATTTATTTATGTTTTACATATGGCTTTTTTAAAATACTGATCCGCGGTTCTTTGTTGACAGATTGTGAAACAATGCATGATATTTATTGATTTAAGCATTTAGGGCTTTGAATAGTCATCTTGTAATTCTTATTCAGCTGAACAGATACGTATACAGGGACTCAAACAACTCTTCTGGATCAAATTTTAGCTGATGGGAATGATATTAAATATAATTTATTAAGCCCTCATTTTTCACTTATATAATTTAATCCTTAAAAAAAGAAAAATAAAACTTGCTCTTAATTATTTTATTTGTATGTTAACATGACATTTACAAGAAATATTCATAGTTTCTTCATATTAATTTATTGTTTATAGTTAAGATATAAGTTAGACTTCTTTAAATTGGTATTTAATATTTAGGGCTAATATTTGGAAAGAATGTATTTACTTTTACTAACATTATTTTAAATTTACATTTATTTTTAATTGATATGTAAAAATAAATGTTGTTGTTTAAAATGGATATATTATGTATATTTTTTTCTGATTGAGTTTGTTTCTATTTAAATTTAGCTAAAAGATTAACTATGTTCCTAACTTTTAGATGGCACTTCTCTTCCTTACTCTAAATCAACTCACGAGTTTCGAGTAATATTATTTTTAATAAGCAGGTGCTCTAAATTCTTATTTCTGTCAAATACTTAAGTTAGAATATTTTTTATGCTTCCAATCGCTATTTTAAATATATTAATGAAATATAGTAATGAAATTAAGAAGTTTTATTAATATTGCTGTAAAAATTGCAAATTTAAGACAGAATATATTTCTATTTATGAATTCGAATTTACATGTTTTTTTAATATAAAATATTAGGAAAATATTTTATAAATCTATTAATATATTAATTTATTATCTATCTAATATATAATCTATAAATATATTAATTTATTATAAAATATTGTTGAAAGTAAAAATTTATCTATACGTTAAATTTTAGATTTGATATGTTTTATAAATCTTTAAAGGACTTATTTAAGAAACAAAAGAGATATTGAGTATCGCAAATGTTGAATGTTGATTTTGAATGTTGACAAATTAAAAAAAAAATTACCTGTTTTAAAAACACATATGGAATGTTATTATGTAGTTTTAAGATCTATAGTTACAAATTTTCATCATTCAGATTAAGTACCATGCAAAGCATTCCTTAGAGAGGATTAAAAACAATTCCTAATAAAAAGGATTATAAATTTTATTTTTTATACTTCTAATATTTCAAATTTCCCATACATAAATTAGAGAAGTTAAAGGCTGAAAATAAATTTATTTGTTTTTTTCAGATATGTAACCACCCTTTATTTTAAAGGCTGGTTACTGGTCATCTTGTGCTACATATTTTATTCTCGATGCATATTGTTTATACCATTTATAGAATAAATGCTTTGATGAACTGTATTATTTTGAGGTAAAAGTAATTTTAATGTTCTTCATTCAAAGGGTTTTAATTATTTGTCAGTGGCAAAATTTACTTGTATCTAAAAACTTTCTGTGTTGGAAAATGTTCTTACATGCAGCAGTGTTTATTGCAAACTTAATAGTTGAGTTAATATTTAAAAATCAGTTGATTTGAACATTCACAACTTGCAGTAGATGTATACTCTTTTTGCAAGGGGTGAATAATGCAGATTAAACTTTCAGCTTCAAATTTTAATCATTGCAATGTATTTTCATTTCCCTGCTTTTTTCCTTTTCTGTATTGAAGTTAAACCTGTATATTTTACTTTATAAACATAACTACTTTGATGAACTGTATATGTTTCATCTAAAAGTAATATTAATGTTTTTCCTAGAAAGTGTAATAATTTTATATCAGTGGGGCAATTTCCTTAAAACTTTTCTGTATTGAAAAATGTTCTTACATGCAACAGTTTTTATTGCACTTAAGCAAAATTAGATTTCTTAATTTAAAAACCAATTAATTTAAATCTTCAATGCTTAGCAGTTGGCTGTATAAATATTTGTTGCAAGTGATGAATTGTATACATAGTAAGTCTTAGAGTTTAAATTTTAATCATCCATAGTTATGTATTTTCATCTGTCTGTTTTTTTCCTCCTGATTTTGTCCATTAGAAATTATCCCTTTTTTTCAAAACATGTTTCTTTATATTAAGAGAGAACCATTTAAATATTTAAGAAATAGTTGGTACAGGTTATATGTTACAGAATTAAAGTGTTGGATAAATGTATTTATGTAACTGCATGAAAAGTAAATTTATTGTAGAGTAGTTTAAGTTGCATTAGCTACTTGCAGCATTAATTATTTCATTAAACAATTAATGCATTTTAAGGCTATAAGTTGTCTTTAATAACCCCGAGCCTTAGATTGTTTTAAAATATTGCATTTTAATTTATTCTTGTAGTATTTACTCTTCTTCCTATAAGACACAGTGTTTAACAACAATCTTAATTTAAAGTATCTCATAAGATATGCTTCAGGATTTTTGAACGAATACGATTCAATATTTCAATAGGAACTAATTAATTTTCCTGTGTACCATTGAAAATTCAATTTACCAGAAAATATATTTTATTAATGAATTCTAATAGAAAATTTTAATAACATCAAAACTATAGTGGCTAAGATAATTTGAACTATTTTTTTGAACAAATTTTTGTTGCTTAAAATGGGCTTGATTATGTTTCTTAGGGACTTCTCTACATTTCTCTTGATTGAATTTGTTTATATTTATATTTTACAACCTGACTATTTTCTTAGATAGTACTGCTCGTGCTTCTTCTAAATCAGCTCGTATAAGTTTTAAGTCAAATTCATTTTACGAAGCAGCTCCTCTGGATTTTTAATTCTGTCAAACATTTGAAATTGAATTTTTTTTTTGTCATTCAAATGATTGTTTTAAAATAAAGCCGATAAGAATTTGTCTATTTAGGAAATTCGTATGTATACATATAAGTTATGAGCTTTCTCGAAAAACTAATTAGTAGTGCTTTGTTGTTAGATTATAAAAATACATGCGTAGAAACTAATATGAAATATTTTATGTAGATCTACTACCCATGGGTACAAATTATATTTCAGTTCAAGTACCATGCATAGCATACATTGGAGAGAGGTTTAAAAAGATACCTACTAAAAATTATGATAAAAATATATTTTGAGATTATTAATAATTCAAAATTAGTTTATATAGCTTCTTTCAAACACTGTAAGCAGCATTCATTCTATTCTGCTGCATATTTTTTCATTGATGCATGTTATTTGGGCCATTTAAAGTATATCTACATTGATGAATTGAATAGGGTAAATTATTCAGATAAAAGTAATTTTAAGTTTTACAAAGTGTTTTAACAAAATTTGCTTGAAAACTTTCTGTATTGGATAATATTCTTGCACACACTAGTTTTCAAAGTAGACATAATAGTATATTTATGAATTCAAAAAAGATTTGATGAAAACATTCGATGCTCATCCCGTAGATGTATAAAAATTTCTTGAAAGTGATGAATAGAATACATAATTTTTTTCAGCTACAAATTTTAATTATTGATAGTTAGTTATTTTTTGATTATCTGTTTTTCCCAAATTTTGGCCTTTAAACATAATCCAATGTTCTTTTCTTTGTTTTATTTATAAGAAAAGAAACCTACATAGATTTTATAAGAATTTGTTTATACATTTTATAGTCAGCAGAAATAAGTACAGTTTGTTTGGCAAAATTATTTATATGACTGCTGAAAGAGTAAACTTACAGATCAAAAATAAGCATCGTAATGGCTGTAAAACATAGGAAATTTAAGAGAGAAAATCGATTTTAATTTATGAATTCTGGTTCACATGTTTTTCAATTTATGAATTCTTATTTACTTTATTTTTATTTTTATAGAAAATATTCTTGTTAAGATATTTTTAACTATTCTGTACTAAAAAGTTTATTTTGATTCTTGCAGGTCATTCAAATAATGGTTGTAGTCACTAAAGTGTGTATTCTTCTACTGAATGAAAGATTAGTGGAGTTTGAAAGGTGGTTGTATTACAAGAAATAACTTTGTTCATGAAGTTTGCTCATTATTTTAATCCCTAGATTATGCATACATATGTTTGTTTGCAAAAATTGCTGAAATTAAAGTTTAACTATAAGAAAAGTTTTAGTTCGGATATGTATTATAAATTAATTCAGGACTTATTTAAAAAAACAGAACCACAGTCATTGAATGTTACTGTGATGTTTATAATCAAATGATCATGATAAAAAGGATTTTTTAATACTTTCCTTATAAAATTTTTCTACATTTGCATTGATTTGAAATTTCTATGTTTGTATTTTTAAATTTTACAATCCGACTGATTATTTTCATAGTATTTCGATAGCCCTGTCCTTTCTCTCTCTAAATCAACTCTCATAAGTCTTAAGTCAAATTCATTTCATTAAACAGCTCTTGTCAATTTTTATTTCCCTCTAACACTGAAAATTGAATAGTTTTTATCATTCCACTTGTTATTTTGAAATAAAGATGAGAAGAAAACATCTAGGTACAAAACTGATTTATTTACTCATGTTTTACATATGGCTTTTTTAAGATACTGATCAGCGGTTCTTTGTTGATAGATTGTGAAACAATGCATGATATTTATTGATTTAAGCATTTAGGGCTATGAATAGCCGTCTTCTTTTTCTTATTCATCTGAATATATATGTATACTGAAACTCAAACAACTCTTGCTGGATCAAATTTTAGCTGATGGGATTGATATTAAATATAATTTATATTCAGCACTCATTTTTCACTTATATAATATAATCTTTAAAAAAATAGAAATAAAACTTCCTCTTACAAATGCATACAATTTTTTGTAATTCAAAGTACAACCTAAGGTAACTTTAATTTTTCTGAAAAGAACAGTATTTAACATTTTAATGAACCTAGTTAATTTTTCTGTGTAACAAAATAATCTAAATTTATGAAAAAAATATGTTTAAATTAATGAATTAAATCAATCAATATTTAAATCAGTGACTTTAATTTGATTTTCTCTGATATAAAATTAAGTGGTTAAGATATTTTAAACAATTTTTTACTAGCAATTGTACATTGTAGGTTATTCAAAGTGTGTGTTTGTAGTCAAGAATATTGTATAATCTATTAGTCAAGTTTGTAAGATTTTTATCCATAAAAGAATGAAAATGGTTATGAAATTATTATTTGCATCCGTAAGTAATGTATACATTAATTTGCAAAAAAATACTGAAATTAGCAATTTAGCTGCAAGATGAGTTTTCATTTTTCATATGTTATTAACCTTCTAAGCACTTATATAAAAAACAAAAGCAAATATTACTATGATGTGTACAAACAACGTTGCCAAAAGGAACTTATTTTATGCTTTCTTTATGAAATTTGTCTTCATTTCTCTTCTTTTTTTATGTTATGAGTTTGTTTATGTTTTAATTTTGCAATCAGATTAATTATTTTCACGTGATTTGGATAGCACTGGACCTGCTGCTTCCAGATGAAAACTCAGATAAGTTTTGAGTAAAATTCATTTAAGCTGCTCTTCTGAAAATTTAATTTATGTCATATAGTTAATGTTGAATATATTTTTATCCTTCCAATGATTATTTTAGATCATTGAAGATTGCAAGATTGTCATTTTAAGATTGTTATCCAGTAACATATATAATTTGTGATAAAATATTTAATTACATACATTAGGTATACATATACATATGTTCTATTGCGAAATATTGTCTGAAATTAACAATTTAGCTTTCAGAGAAATGTTACGTTTCACATTTGTTATAAAACGTTAAACAACTTGTTTGAAAAACAAAAGCTCTTATTGACTGTTACTATAATGTGTAAAAAGAAACGTGTTTCCTAAAAGGGACTTATTTAGTATTTTTCTTTACAAAATTTTATACAGTTCTCTTCATTTATTTCTTTTATATTAAAATTTTACTATGAGATTGATTGTTCACATGTTTTTATATAGTACTGTCCCTGCTTCATATAAACCAAGTCACATCAGTTTTGAGTCAAATTTATTTTCATTTCAGGTCTTCTGGACTTCTATTTCTATCAAACATGAAAAGTTGATTTTTTTTTCGTTTTAATATTTATTTTAAAATAAAGTAGATAAGAAATTTTTTAGGTACAAAATTGATTATTTTACCCATAACTTACTCATAACTTTCTTAATTTACTGACAATGGCCATTCGTTGTCAGATTATAAACATTTATATGTGTAGGGCATATTTAATGTTGTTTATGCATTTCTATGCTCCATGGGTACAAATTTTTAGCTTTCACATCTAGTACTATGCAAAGCAAACATTAGAGGATGTTTGAAAATTTTCCATTAAAATATTAACAAAATAATTATTTTTTGTTAAATTTGATATTTCAAAATTTACAAATATAAAATAGAAATATTAAAACTAACATTAAATTTCGATTTTTTTTATACTTAAATCAGCAGTCATTTTAAAGATAAACAGCCTCCTGCTACAATTTTATTCTTGATACACAAAGTAACTACATCCATAAACTGTATACGTTTCAAATAAAAGTAATTTTAATGTTTACCATATAAAGTAATTTTTTGTCAGTTTCACGATTTACTAAAAAACTTTCTGTATTCGAAAATTTTCTTATGTGCACTACTTTTATTGTATTATTAAACCATAACTGATTTATTAAATTATGTTGATTAAAACTTTCTCATGTTAACAGGTAGATGAATAAATATTTGTAATAATTGAATAGGGTAGATTACTCTTCCAGCTTCAAATTTTAATCATTCATTGCTATGTATTTTTGTTTCTCTATTCTTTCTCTCATTTGTTCCATTAAAGTTAATCCTATATTTTATTTTTAAAATATTTTTATTTATAGAAAGTAAAATCATGTAGATTTTATATAAAATTATTGGTACAGGTTATAATTTACTGAATTAAAGAGTTTAATAAATATAATTATGCAATTGCTTAAAAACAAAAGTTATAAGTTGATTAGTTAAGGTTTTCATCGCCACTTGCAAAAATAGTTTGTAATTTGAGTGTCTTTTAAGCCTATAAAGTACCTTTAATAACCCTGAACCTTATATTGTTTCAATATATCACATTTTAATCTTTTTATAGTGCTAATATTTCTTTCTGTATGACAGAGTGTTTAAAATCATTTGTAATTAAAAGTATATCCTATGATATGTGTAAGGGTTTGTGAAAAGAAAAAAAATGACATTTTATTGAATGAAATTAGACCATGGAGTTAAGATGACATGAAATCAAGAAGTTAAATTAAGTTGATTGATATTGAAAATTCAATTATGAGAAAATACATCTTAATTAATGAATTCTAATTGTTATTTTCTCATAGAAAATTATAGTTGTTAAAATATTTTAAACTCTTTTTTTCTTAATTTTGCATTTTAGGTTATTTAAAGAGAGTGTTTGTAGTCCTGAATATTATTTGAAAGATTAGCTAAATTTGTAAGTGTGTACCGAGTAAGAGATAAGATTTGTCATGAAAATTCCAAGTGCATCCATTAGGTATGTATGCATATGTTCGAATGCAAAATAAAATTCATTAGAAATTGCATAGGTACAAATTTGGTTTATTTATTCATATCTTACATATTGGGTTTCTTCAAAAACCAGTTAGTGGTGCTTTTAATTTATTTTATATTGTCTATTTTCAATAATTAAGTTACAAATGCCTTGGTGACTGTATTTGAGTCATCCTGTATACATTAAAAGTAAATTTCTTTGCTCTAAAATTCATTTCTTGCTCCAAAAATTAATATTATAAAGTTTAAAAAATAATTTACACTACCCTAGAAAAAAATTGAAGTAGAAGGTGTATTTTTTAATATGGAATTTCGTTTTTCATTAAGATTCAGAGACTATACCTAGAAAAACAATTAGAATAAAAGTAAAATTATTTATTTTTAAGGTATCAATATTTTTTATGGAATATTTGATTTTCATATCTGTTTAGATGTTCATTATTTGAAACTTATTTTATTTTCTTTCACGTAATGGCTACGGTAATGTCTTCGGGCAAGTATTACTGTTATGGCATAAGGCGGAGCGTGAGTGATACGTGACAGATCACGTGGTTTTGCCGTGAACAAAGAGTTTCACGAAGGGGACTACATGAATTGTTCATTTTTGTTATGACTACGTTGGCTATTACGTTGTTTGTTTTATTGACCGTTTAGGTAATAAGTATATATATATGAAGGGTGCAGATGCAAAATTCACGTTCTCCACTTTTAAAGTTAGTTCTCGGAAAAAAAATTAACAAACATGACGTGTTGGCACTTTTATTTTTGTGTCACGGTGTGTGGTATATTTGTTGCCGTAATATTTACTTACCCACATTGTTTAAATTTTCATAATTATAGTCAAACTGGAATTTTAATTTAAAAATTAAAAACATGTGTTTTGCTAAAGCGAAAAATGAAAAACAGGTTTTGCGTATAACCCTTTATCTAGAGAGAAGCAGAAATAAGTACATATTTTAAGATGAACCTATTCATACATTCTAAACTATTTAATATCAGTTTAAAAGTGATTAATTATTTTTATATACTAATCAATTTTATGCAGAAACGAAGACCAGTTCTTTGTCTATTTTACTAGAGCTACTCTCCAAAGAATGGAAGGGAATACACAGAATAATACAGTTATATAAGATTAGGGCATTGTTATAAGCCTTTTATTGCGACTAAACTTTTCCTAGAAAAATCCAACATTATGCGTGAGCTCCTTTCTCGCAAATTTCTGGATGTAGAGAAACTGAAGCCCGGTTTGTTATGAGAATAGCCTTGGTTTGATTTTATTTCGTGATTGGTTAAGAAAAGTGCTCGGGGGGATATCTATCTGGGGATTATGTCTCGGGTGAAGAACTTTTGAAATAGTTCTAGACGCCCAAAAGTCTGGCCCTTTAGATTGACAGTCGCGCGGAAAGTCTAAACAAGGAATTTGATTTCCGAATATTGATGGAAGGAAAAATTAAGTTTTAAAGCTGTATGAGTTTCATAAATAACAATAATATAACAAGATATTAAATTTCGAGAAAAGTGGGAAATTATTGAGCAATATGCAAAAAAAAGTAAACTATTTACATGCAGTGGTGTCTCGAGGGTTATTTAAATGGAAGTTACAAAGCAATTATTGAAATTTATATGCCAATACGATGCAACTTGAATACTACATTATAGTGCCCGCTTCTTAAATAATTAAAGGAAAACAATGCATGCAACATAAAGAGAAAAAATTAATCTCTAGTTTTACATTTGGTCACCTGGATAAGTTTTAGCAAAGGTGTTGGCTTGAGTATTTCTTTTTTCAATTTTCCTTTCTAAAAATAATGTTGAAAAATGTAATCTCTTTAGTTCCGAAACATATATTTCACTAATTGCCATCTTAATTATTTACTCGAATTGGTTAAAATATTTTACTGAAAATGATAAAAATAAAGAAAATAATAAGAAATGAAAAAAAAATTAAATTCGCAACAATATAGGAAGGTACTTAATATTATTTTAAATAATTTGTTAAATGGTGTATTTTTTTATTTTTTTCCTTTTGGGGTTCACACGCTCATGTGATCAAATAGTGGAGTTCATTTTGTATGTTTGATTCAATAAATTAATAAATACCTAATAATCACATTCAATACACTGAATTAATTGCTCATACATGATTGTTTGTGTTGTTGTGGCAATGCTAATAATGGGTAATTCGCCTAGGTTAGAGGGATGCCTTGATCGGGGGACTTTCTAAGGGGTTCTAACGCGTACTCACATTATATCTGGAGAAAACCAACCATAACAACGGATCGGCAGCTACGCGATGGGGCCCGAGCCCGGAACATTCACACATTAGCCGTCTACCATTTTGAGTGTCTTATCCAATTAGCTCAACAATGTATGCTCCGAAACACATATAAGAAGTTTTCCTGAAGAAATGAATAAATTATATTTAATGAATAAATTATATTCTTAATTAATTTAATTAGTTAAAAAATTTAAAATAATCAGTAACTGTTAAACAATTTTAATCATCAATTTTTAAATTTAACAAATTAATGTAGGCAAAGCTATTTAAAATGTAACTAATTTTAAACTTTTTAATTTTTAAACTAACTAATTTGTTGAATAAACTAATCAGCTTAATATTTTATTTGATTTCAACTTTGATAGTGTCGGTCGGATTAAACTCAAATTTCAGTCGGCGAATTTTGTTACTTGCACTCCCAAAATAGTCCTTTCGCTACCTCCTTGCTCAGGATGAACAGATGCGGGAAAAAAAGGCCCACTTGTACTTAATTCAGCCGTCGTTCGTCGTACAGAAAAGTTACATATACCAGCATAAGGGGCCGTCTCCATATTAAAATTCGCACCAACATTTTTTTTTCAACAGCAACCCCTATATTTCACTTCATATTTCAAATATTTAGCTCATTTTAACCCCGGATACCAATTTTCAATAAATTTGAACTGAAAATGAGTGAGTTATGAGCACCCAAAATCCCCCTTCCCCTATGTTAAAATATTTTTTTCATATAATATTGATAATAAGAATCTGACTTTTATTCATACTATTAGAACTAAACGACCCAAACATAATTTACTATTATTATATTTTTTAATAAAATATTAATATGAATTAATAAACTAATATTCAAAGAAATTATGAATAGCAACCTAGCCAAATTTTGATGGAAATAGATGCAAAAAGGGATTTTAGAGAGATGTGCAAAATTTCAAATTTTACGTTCAGTAGTTTAATTTTTATTAAATGTGTTATTTTCCTGTGCTGACGAACCATATATAAATTTATTAAGTGACAACTTTTTGAAAATCGCGTAAAATAAATGTAAATTAGATTTCTTTTGTGCAAAAACAGTAAAAGAATGCGGTATTAAAAAATATCAAATTTGGAAGCAGATAAATTAGAGTTTTTTGCAGTTTGATGGTAAGCGCCTGTAACGCGTCTATTGTTGCGTCCGCTACCATATCCCACCAAACAAAATGTTTTCCATGTCTAGAATTAGATGCAGTAGATGTATGTCTTCCAATACAACGTCCTATTTCTGAAAAACTAACATTCTCAACATCCTAGGCATGAATTTGACCTTCTTTACTATTGGAAACAGCAGGCCTTTGGACTTCCCCATACTTTATAAAACATTCAACAAACATTCAAAATCAGGTTTTCTGTCTAAATTTTCATCTGACTATAAATTAAAGTACCGCCAAAAGTCTTATAAGAATATTGGACATTGCAGACTATAATATTAAATGAAGAATGTGAAATAACAAACACAGTGATAATATTGGGCCAGCAAAAAGTAATTGCGCTTTTTACATGAAATTCAAACAAATAAATTTCAATCATGAAACCATTCTTCAAGTTCAACCGTTGCTGAATAACATTCATGATTATAGTCAGAAGAGCACAGAACAGTCTCTCACTCCTGGCAACATTTCACCTGACTAAGAGAACCTTCAAGAGAAACACTCAATAACAATTTCAAAATTAAAAAGATTTTCAAAATCGTGAGCAGTCGTTTTGCATTTTCCCTTTAAATCATGCGTACGAATCAAGGAAGTTATGGACTCACGGGTCATTTGGACCACTGACTAAATATTCTAAATTCTACACCTGATATTCTTAGTAAAAAAAAACTTTAAGACTAGAAACAGTATTTTCATTGAAAATAATATTTATTTCGCTCTCGCGAGCGAAATGAATGAAAGGCGAAAAGTTCGGAACCTACAAATAGCGTTTCTGAATTTGCAGAAAGTCCGTTAAAATCGCAAAAAAAAAAAAAAATAATTCGCAATATCTCCGGAGATTATCGTAGAAAATTGGTGAAAATTTATATTTAGGGTATATCGAAGGTTTTCTTTCGTTTAATGAAGTCAAACTTGTATGCTGCCATTGAAAAAAAAACGAAGTTCAATTAAATGCAGAATTAAATATGAAGACGGCCCCTTATGCAAATTAAATTTCTAGAAAATTAAGGTATACGTTATTTTCAAACGAATGGTATATATATCTTTGCTGTACGACGAACGACAGCCAAATAAAGAGCAAGTGGGCCTTTTTTTTTCCGCAGTTGTACATAGATAAGACTAGAGGTCAAAGCCCGTCGTGGAGGCAAGTACAACTGGAGTTGGAAGAAAAATTTGACAAAAACAGGTCAACACTCAATATAAATCCATCCACTTAAAATAAATAGCTTCATATTCAATTTTTATTGTATACTGTAATCGAATTTCATGCTCTTCTGGAAACGTGAGTAAGGTTCTGGCATTCAAACGATTTCGTTTTGTGGGAACAGCCCCTCTTGTATCAATGCCTCATGCAGAGGGGAAAAATTTAAACTATGTAATCTATAAAACTATTATAAACAAACTGGAATGGCAATTTTACCTTCAAAGCCTGATGAACGTGACATACGTATGACGTAACTCTCACTTGTGGCTCGTATCTTTTTCACGCAAATGATAAACTTTTTGGACTCTCGGAAAAGTAATGGAGCTGAAACTACCTAAAAATCCCTAAAAAATGAGGGAACGAGAGGATTTTAAAATTTTTAAAGTAGTGCAGATTCATTTCTTTATTTTTATGCATAAATATGTGAAAATTTTCAAGCGGATCGTACAAACGGCGCAGATGTTATTGCGCCTTTTTTGGTTAACTCTTTAATATTTTTGCTGAGATGGTAATCAAAGTTTTATCTTGGAGTGGTGCCCCGGAATCGTTAGAGAATCAGTGAGTCACGGATCAGCTTAACTATACAGTAGGATTGTTCTTTCCGTTGCTGATTACCGCACTTTTGCTATTATTAATACTTTCCAGCAAGGTTGAAAAGAGTCCGACGGACAGTTGTCTCTCTGTCCGTCTGTCCGCCCGTCCTTGCTCCAAATCCCATAAATATGCATCGATTTCTACGAAATTCGTATATGTCATTCCTTTGTACTGTACCATGTACCCTACTGTTCTTCTACAGGGGGATACAAAAGATTTCCTATACATTACGCTCTATGGTCGATCATTCTTTAAAGCGTATTTTGGAAATGTTTCGCTATTTGAAATGATGGAAAATTATTGTATATTATTAAGAATTAGAACATAAAGCTTTTAATCAAAATAGCGATTTTATGCAGAAGAATATTAATGATGTCTGCATCATTAATATTCTTCTAGATGAGTACTCAAAATAATTCCAATACGTTACGGTCAATCACAGTTTAGAGACAGGCACCCAGTTGAAGCACAATAGTATCCTATTATATATATATACTGATCCAATGATGATCGTGTGTCTCCCGCAGAAGTTGAGATAAAAGTCGACAATATTGCCGACTTTTGCAATAAATTCACCAAATATTGTGCGAAAAGTTTCGAAAAATGAATCCAGCTTAGCGAAATTTTCATTATTTGGCGGGAAATACCAAAATACCTAACGTGATAATATTAAGCTATGACGATTTATGACTAAGCTATGGGCATTTTGAAAATTCGTTACTCGCTCTTAAATGAACAAATTTAGTGTTGTGTTATATCAAGTTACGCTTTTATTAATGACTGCTCACAGCGCGTAATGCCATATGGAACTCTTTTGATGTCTCATGTAAAAGAACTATATAAATGGTACGCACAACCTTTTCAATAGGATACCTTTAATCCTACGTAGGAATAAAATATCTAAATGTTTTAGTGATCTATGCATATTTACTGAAGGTAGACTTCAGACTGACAGATAGATATAACCGAAATCGTGAAGGCGAGGGGGGTCTATCTGCTCCCTTTCAAAAAATTCTCTCCACAATAGACACTTTTCCGCTAGAAATGGGGGAAGGTCCGAGTCTCCTGAATATCGGCACCCCTCAGTCATTGCTGAAACGACTGGCGTGAGGGCTTGCTCGGCACGTGCGCGCACAAATTCGGCGCTAACGTACACGCACACGGACTTGGCGCGAGCGTTAGCGGATGTGGCACGAAACCCTCACGGACGTACGAACGGCACGTACGCGGGGAATCAGTGCCAGAGGTCAAGGGTCGAACTCGCAAGCCCTCCGGTTGCCAGCCCGACACCTTGACCAGTGTGGTGGTGATTGGGTTCTGTCTTTAGAATTGTAACTAAAATGCCGTGATGATAATCGGAAACCACTCTTGGATTTTTCCAAGCTATCATCCCGACATTTTGTTAAATTTATGTTCTCCGTATCATTTTGCTCTTAGCTCACTACCCATTTCTTCTAGCCGGTCCGATCCAGCCGACAACAGAGAGACTGGGGGGAACTGAACACGTGTAGGAAGAAAACTTAACTTCCGTAAACTTCCAATACAAAACTTCCAAAATAAATACGTAAACTTCCAATACAAAGCTTCCAGAAGAATTACATTTCCTACGGAAGTTGAATTGAAAAACCTGGAAGAAATGCTTCATCCTCAAATCCAGCCATACGCACGCCCGTTAACGTGTGGACCATCTGACTGTGGACAATTCTTACGAGTGTCCCGAAGGGGAGAATTCTCCGTATACCAGAGATTCTTTCCCGAGCTCCTAAAAGCATGACGAATTGATGTTGCGAACAAGTGAGAGAGATCTTGTGGGTAGCTAGGCAAAAGAGCGAATGACGCCTGCAGCCGACCGGCTGGCCTTTTTATAGCTGCCTCGGAGGTCATACCACGTGGTTTCGTTCACTGACCCCAGACTAGTTTTTTTTATTAAAAGAAAAAAAACATTAGGAGATTCCGCCATGGATAGATATACACCGTCTGTTTTTATCATTGGTGTTGTTATAAGTTCCAATTATTATTATTTTTGACACAGACGTATCATTATGTCGCTCCATTCATTTCTGAAACGTATGCGTATCCACTCAAGGAAAAACGTGACGTTAAAAGAATGTGTTTAATGATTAGATGTGGAGGAAATGGCTATCATTTAGGAAAGCGCATATACTCTTATTTTAATTTCTTTCTTGGCTTTTATATATTCAAACTTAGTTGATTATAAGAAATATCTGTTTATTTATTTATTTTAAAATATATCCCAGAAATGATTTTATATATCTGCGCTGTTTTTTTTTTTTTTTTTGAAATTTCCTTTGCCGAGGTTAATTATCTTTGTTTATTTACCTTACTGTGACTCACTTGTAATAATCTTTTTATTTCAGTAAATGGTAATCATAGTCTTTGCTTTTCAGTTGCATTATATTATAATTATGTGCAAAGGGCGATTCATTCATTGCCCGTGCGGCACGAATAAATTACACAAAAGCAACTCGAATCATACATGGCAGTGAAGGATTGCAAAACGCTGTGTCTGTTTACGTCATCACTTACTAAGAAGTATTGTGTTGTTTTTCTGATTTCTTGAACTGCGTTTAAAAAACTTTGCGCTTATCGCCGAAAACGAAATTAAATTTCTCTGTGCATTTCAGTGTTGCCAGATGTTATTCATCAAAAGCCGTTGAGTATCTCCAAGATTCGCTACATTTTTTATTATGCAACACATTGTATCAGCTCAAGTGAATTGAAAAGTCGCTAAATTTAGCGACAAGTGTGCGACACTGATCCTTTTCAGTCAAGCGATTTCGCCGATTAGATAGTTTTTTTTTTGCAGGGGGGGGGGGGGACCATCGTTGAAAAGATGATTTCATTACTTTTAAAACTTCTTACAAGAAATTTAGAAAAAAAATAATCGATTATAGAACTATTCCAACACAGAGTCGTTTTTTTCTTAAAGTGGGAGGCAAATGTAGTACTATTCATTGTCATCAAACTTGTGGAGATTTTGATTATAACCTCAAAACAGCTGTCTATCACTCTTAATGTAATTTTGCAAGACCCTGTCAAAGAGTTTTAAATGTGTTTTACATTTTTAATAAATGAAGAATAAACGCGTATAATTATCTCTTATACAGGGTGTCTACTATCACACGTCAGACAACTACAGTCGAAATCGCTTATAACGAGCGCGAACGACCGCGGTAATTGCTCGTTCAAACCGAGTGCTCGTAAAAAACAGGCTCATGAAAATCTCCTAAACCTTCATGCATATTATTCCATTTACTTTACTAGCACTAGGGTGCTATTTCGCTCAGTAAGTGAGTTTTGTCTAGGCATTTTTTTGTACGCTATTTTGTCTACGCGATCTTGTTGATATGTTTTGTAGATATGAGCTGTCACGGTGAAGATATTTCTAAATGTGTTTGCCAGATAACGTGGAGAGGGATGGGGCGTTAATAAAATGTTGAAAGTAGCACAACGTTTGCAATTTTTGATAATGGATCGCTAAATTTGGTGCCGAAACGTGACAATTTATTATAAATATGTTTCGAGTATAGTTAAAAAGCGCCGATTGATTCCGAAGAAGTGTTTATAGAACAGAGAAGACAAATACGGTACACTCATAGATTACGATACACTTTCCAAATGGTATTTATAAAGGTCAAGTATAGTTTGACTATGCCTGGCGAGAATTGTTAAACACTATATTTGGTGGGCGATTTTAATATAGATTTCTATTCCGAAGAAGTGTTTTATGGAACAAGGAAGAAAAACACGGTACACTCATGGATTATGATGCCCATTCCAAACAGTATTTAAAATATGTCCACGCGATATAGTTGGAATATGCCTATAGTTCGAATATGCCTGGCGAAGATTGTAAAAGAGTTTCAGTAGGCGATTTTAAGATAGATTTCGAGTCCAAAAATGTGTTTTATGATTCAAGAAAGAGTGGATTCCTATTTTTACGCCCCCACTCTCGCGAACCTAAAAAATCCCGCAATTTTGCGAGTTTTGCAGTCATGGGGTCTCTAGGAGTTATGCACAATAGTGTTAAGTGACTCGCGCCAGAAAAATCAGGATTGAGTGAGGCACCTCAATCAGTTTTGAAGTCGCCCAAAGGGGGACTTCAAATGAGGAGTTCAAATGAGGCGACCATACAAAAACTTCGAATGGGTGAGTAGCGAGGGAAATAAAGTGGTTCAAATGGTGTGTGGTGGCGAGGGAAAGAGGCGATGAAATGAAGAGGTTCATATGAGGCAGCCGTACAAAAACTTCGAATGTGTGAGGTATCAAGATATGATGGTTTGTCATGTCCGAATCGTTTCCTGGAAGAGTACCGTATGGCAGAGGAAGGCATAAATCTTTTCGGGGAGTTTGTTTATTTGGGGAATTGAGGAATTGTTGAATGTTGTTGATGCTACATTCTTCAACAGATTAAAAGCCATGTCATTAAGATGGCTTTTCCGGATGGGGATTGACGAGTGAAAATAAATATAATCATAATGTACTGCATTACGCATTATATACGAGAAAAATTTAATGAACTCTGTGTAAAGAAAAAAAAAATGTCTAAGTAATAGTTGGACGCGGAAATGTAAATATTTGTTAGGGGGAAAAAATGACTTGTGTGCATGTCCGAAGCTAAACTGTTTATATAACTGTTTATATATATATATATATATATATATATGTGTGTGTGTGTGTGTGTGCGCGCGCGAGGATGGGGTTGGTTCTTGGTTATTTCAATAAAAAAAAGTTAAAAATAAAAGAAAATCATAAAATATATATTTGTATATTTTATACAAAAAAATTCATTAAAAAAATAACAATGTAGAATTGTTGATTACTGGTACTTTTTCTTGTTGAGATATATTTATATTTTTTTCTTATTTTTTATTCTACTGTACCATATATAAGTCTTATTAAGTGCAATTTTACTTATACTGCATAGAATACTATCAGCACTAATAACAATTAATACTTGTATAATATTATTATTATAATTATTATGATAATTAATATTAATTACAATATTTTCCCCTTAGTTCTCTTTTACCCTCTTTCCTTAGTACTTCCTAGCTATTAAAGCTTGTACTACGTTGCTCATAGTTTAGCTATACTCGAGTTTTTTTTTTAATTAAAATTTTTTAAATTTTTAAAAAAAATATTATTATTATTTCCCCCTCCCCTTCCATTTTACTGAATTTCTTGATAAATTAACGTAGTTTTGGCAGCATTTTGTCTGTTTTTCTTTCTCATACTTTTTATCCTTGGCTCTAGCTGTTTTTATTTTTATTTTTGTCGATTAATTTTCTCGATTGGACACGATTTCTAGTCTTGTCTGTTCTTCCTCCTTCATGTTTGGTTAGCATCCATGCTGTTTTTTTTCTTATAGGTCGCAACCCCAGGTTACGTAAAGCGACTTCTTTTGTCAGGTAACCTGCAGAAACCTAGCTATTTTTTTTTTTTTTTTAATTGAAATGTGAGTACGGTGGTACTTGATAATGGAGTACTCCATTTCAATTTTCCACTCCATCTCCACTTCATTGCTTGGGATCGAAAAGTTACGCTTAAGGCCACGTGATTTCACTTGGCTTGTCTTCCCACTTCTCTCTAGCTTTGACAGCTCTGTTTTTTACAATATTTCTTGCCTTTGTATTATCAATTTTTATTTCATGTTTTCAGTTTTTCAGTACTTTTTTGTTATTATGTCCTACAACTTAATGTTTTACTTGGGATTCCATATTACATAAGTTTATCTATTTTATATTGTATATATCTATATATATAAAAGAGAGTGAGAGAGAAGCTAAAAATCACGTATTAAATGCTAGAAAAATTTAATGAACGTAGTGTAAAAAAATATCCGTAATAGTTGAACGCGGAAATGTAGACACTTGTAAGGAGAAAGAATTATGCTTGTGCAGGCCCTTAGCTAAGCAGTTTTTATTTTTGAAAAATTAGGCTAAAAATTCAAATATACCTGCACACATGTACACAAAGGAAACAAAATGCAAAATTGCAAGAATATTATTTGGATAGAAAGGAAAATAGCAAGAATATTACAAGAAATCCCAATTACGCTAAATGTATCGATAATGATACACTGTCCTACACAACATTTTTGTACTTAAATCTGAGGAGATTTTAGTAAGTGGCTACGGCAAAGCTGCATCAGGGCTATCGGCCAGGGGATTGGCCTTAGGCGGTGCACTCTTTTAAGAGTTTCTAAATCGTATTCACATTACATCTGGAGAAAATCGCCTCAAAATCCGCACCATTTGATTGACATCCGTGCGGTAGGCTAGACATTGATGGCGCCTATACATTTGTATGGCAAAATTGCTCATGGGGGGGGGTTGTGAACCACTTATCCTCTCCCCCTTGGATACGCCACTGCGCTCACTATTTTCACGTTACATAGGCAGTGGTCTAATTAAAGGTGACTAATATGGTAATAATATAATAGTATAAATAATAATGATCGGCAATGTGGCGTGAACGTCTATTCTTTTTGTCCAACGAAGAGCAAATGAGAAACCTTATGTCTTTGACGCAAATAATCCCATCCCCCCTTTCTTTAAGAGCACCATGATTATCGTGCTTAAAAACAGATGTACAATTGTTAATGGACAGCTTGAAACATACTTGTATTTTCGCTGCGGCGGTAATAAAAAAAAAGTACAACAAAGTGCAGGCGTGTTTATCATTGGATTTTAATGGCTTTCAAAAGAGCGGTAGAAGAGAGTCACTATTGAGAAATGCTTCTGACGGAAGAAATGGCTTTTGAAATGACAGAAGCTTTAACTTTGACTTTAGCTCGTCACAGCAATTTGCTAGAATGGAAATGTTCTGCATTTTTATTATCTCGTTAACGCATATTCAAGTCGGTTCCGATCACACAAGAAACTACCACTCCCCAATCTTCCATACCCTCAATACCTTATTTTTTTTGTTTGGAGTGCAAACGCATCGCTTTCATTATACGTGTGTTTTAAAAATAAAAATACAGTAATACCAGTAGCGTAGCTAGGATTTTATTCCGGGTTGAGGGGGGTTGGGTATTAAATTTAAAGCTTAAGTGCAATTGTAAGCTAAATATTAAATTGTAAGCCATGTAAAGGGTCCCACTTTGGGAAGGGGGCTGCAGCCCCTTCAGGCTACGCCCATGAGTAATACCCCTGACTTATGCGATAGGCCATAAACGTACTCGTCGGGGTATAATTTCACTTATAAATATTACAAACACAAACAAACAACAAAATAATAATAACAAATAACAAGCAATGCAACAAATAGAAATTATTTTATATTGCGGCTGGAGAAAAAGAAACTTAAAGATTAAGGAAAACAATGATTTAGGAAAAAAAGTTTAATAAAATCTTAAGAGATAACACGTTATATTATTAAAATCGTAAACCGAAGCTATTTTAGAAATAAAAAAAGGCAAATCGATAAGATTTGAAAATCGGCTAAGTCCGGGATCGCGTAAGTCGAGATATTACTATACTTCAAAAGTAAATTTTAATACCGTATTTTCCGGTAATAACGCCGCACCGTGTATAACGCCGCAAATAGATAATTATTTCTATTTATAGAACTAGTTTAACGCCGCACCGTGAATACCGCCGCATTTTTTTAGAAGTTTTATAGAATCAAGCTTATCAAGTTTAGATGTGTTATTTTAGGCAATACTATAAAGTAGTTTACATAAAACTAAACAATTATAATTAAAATAACTTACCATGTAATATATAAATTTGCGATGTTTGTCGATACGTCATTATTAGTACAATTTATTTATCTATTTTTAGAATATACATATGCATATATATATATATATATATATACAACAGACTGTTTTCTACTACAGAAAATCCGTCAAAATCCTCGTTCTCAGTGTCACTCTGGAACATATACAAAAAGCTCATCAACATCTAAACCGTTTTCATCATCGGAAGAAACACTAGAAATTGCAGGAATCCCATTAGCGCTATTTTGTGAAAAATCGATAATTTCGGCTTTTTGAAAGGCTCTCTCTACCATACCATTCGGAATTTTATTCCAGGAGTCCAAAATCCATTCGCAAACTTCGGTATAAGTTGCTTTATTTATCCGGCCTCCTTTCGTAAACGTATGATTTTCTGCCGACATCCACGATTCCCAGTGATGACGCATGCGAGCTTTAAATGCCCGATTTATACACAAATCCATGTTACTATACGTAAATGTTACTAAAACAAATGTTACTATACAAAAGGTTACTATACGTAAACACCGTGATGGGTTTTCGCCATGCGAGACTTTTATAGGAACGGAAAAAGATCATGGATTATTTTGTTCCTTAACCACATTTAAGGTTGTTTTTTTTTTGGAGAGGGGGTTAAATGATCAGCTGTAACTTTGGAACTACTTACAAGCCGCACCCAGTTATTGGCCGCATTTTTGTTTCCGAAAAAGAAAAATATTGTTTAACGCCGCGGCGTTATTACCGGAAAATACGGTATTTCATTATTAAAGCTGGTCTAGAACTTAGATTTTTACTTATGTTAAAAATTCCCTGGACGAATTGATCAGAAGTTCCTGACGAGGGGCCCACACTTCCCCGACAGGGGCCACAGGAATTGTTACTTTGGAATACGACTCGTAACTGCATTCGGATCGACCAGCAGCGAACTTCGAATACAGACTGCCGGGGTGCTTTGAAGGGGGAAAATGAGTTTCGGTATTTGAGTAGTAGAATGTTTCTCTGTCGTTACTGGATACCAGAAGTATTATAGAGGCCCGCGGTTTGAAGGGGGAAAATGATTTTCGTCATTTGAATAATAACATGTAAAGGAGGTTGCATTTCGTATGTGTCAAATGGTATCGTTTTGATGAGGGTTGAAAGTATCCCTATGTTTCGTTCGTTACTGATGACGCTATATCAGTTACGGAGTAACTACTGCTCTATTAAGATAAGGGTTTAGACATGACGTCTGTTTTAAACAATACAGGGATGGTATATTCGGCATAAAGTATGTTATGCGTGGGTGCCAATATCAGATATTTTTTTTTTTTTTTTTTGCTAGGGGGAGAAAGGGCTAGTTCTGCAATTCTATACGAGTAATATCTATAGGAATTGAAGCAAGTTAGTAAGGGGTGCGCGTGCTTTCTGACACTTTAGTACTAAACAGTGGTGTAATCAGGATTATTTTGCAGGGTGATCCCGAAGGATTGATAACTTTTTTTTTTAATGCTTGAGCTAGACCCGAAATATGAGTAATAAGTAACAAGTTCTTTAAATGCCCCTTTAAAAAATATTTTTATAAAGTAAACAAAATTGCGCATTTTTAATATTTAAAATATTATTTGGAACGAAAAAAATAAGTATTTGGCATGTAAACTTAAAGCGCTTTTTTTTAATTTATCGTTTCTTTTTAAACAAAAATTTCGAGAGAGACCCGGGATTTCTATGCTCACCGTTGCTTACGCCACTGGGAAAAAATAATTCAAAAAAGTTCAGTATGTTTTTAAAATGTTGACTTCTAAAAGGGGGACGACTTGACCCCAACTTTCATGAATCTGCGCTCAGAAGGAACACTAGGCACAACCTTTCCGTTATACTTTTTTATGATGAAAATGAACAGGTTAAAGCAGCGTTCTCAGAATTAAAAAAGGGGGGGGGTGAGAGAAAGATTTCTATAAGCACTCTGAGTTATTCAGATAATTTAACACTGTATAAAACAATAAATTTTTTTAAATGCATCTATTAATCAGAGAAAAGAAGCACTAAACGCAACTCTTGCGCGTTAAAGTTAAGAAATAATGTATGATATTTTTATTTATTTTTAAACCAAAATAACGGAACTGCATGTAGTCTTTTAAACATCCGTAATGAATTGTATGTAGTGCTATTTACAGTGGCATAGCTAGGATTTTATTTCAGGAGGGGGCTATGTACTAAATTGCAAACTAAGTTTCAGTTATATATAAATATCACATCATAATGTTAGTAAAGGTCTGATTTAGGAAAGGAGGGCTGGAGCCCCCCCCCCCTCCTCTAGATATGCACCTGCCTATAAAACTTGTTTCTCGCGTTCGACAGAAGTAAGAGAATACTTAGTAACATGTAGTGAGTTTAGAGTAACGAATACATACGGGTATTAATATTTTCGTTACTTTTACAGCACTAATAGTAATACGGCGAAACCACGTGATGTGTGATGTTTTATCGTTGCTCCGCCCTATGCCATGAAAATAATGTTTACCTTGGTTTACCCGACGTCGTGAGCGTAGCCGTTCATTCATAGAAAATTTCCTGAATTCATTGCTGAAAATTGTTGACAATGAATTTCATTTGTTTTTCCTGAAAGCGTATCTGAGGTTGCTACTTCTAATATTCTCTGAGTATCGATTTTTACATAAGGAGAAAAGGGAGAGGGCATTTTTTACATGTTTTTCTCCATTTCTATGCACATATCGATAATCCTTTCGCCAGATGTGCATTAATCAAATGAAACATATAAAGAACTATAAATGTGTGCTTACTTTGATAGCGCGACTTTCTGCTTTGAAAAAATTTTGGAAGTCATTGATTTATTTTTATATAAAGTATATGAAGAACAAAATTCTACTCAAATTTCACAATAACTAAATGAATTCAATTTCCTGTGTCGGTTATAAGACCTTGACAGCAAAAAAGTGGACAATATTATTTGGCAATAATAGTGCTGACTATTAAATTATGCACCAAAAGAACCTATTTCATGCTTCATAGCACGCATAAAAACATTGGTGGCGCTAATGCTAATGCATTTACTTAGGAATGCTGGAAGTTTTTTCTTTTTTCAATTTTTTGAGAGGAAAATGGGCATACACGGGGTCGTCCCTGGTCACGAAAAATTGTATAAACACGGAATAATCAGTAAATATTATTTTAACCCCCCAAAAAATTAGGGATCATTGGACATATTTGCAAAAAACAAGGGAAGTCTTGAAATAGATCTCGTAAATTATCGAAAGTGTCAATCAGAATTTGTGTTTTGCCGTACGTTTAAAACACTCTAAATATGGCACCCTTCCTTAGGCAGATTGTCCTCACATAGCTCTGCCTTGATGCACAATATACCTCTAAATATGACGTTCGGTATAGGTGTGCAACAGTAGATGATACAGAATTTGTTTCTTTTTTATTGCGGGGGGGGGGGGGGGGAATCGGGCGCTAGTAAAAAAAACAGTGCTTTTGAGGGTAAAAGTCAATAACTGAGCAGATTTTGACACTATGTAGTTTAATCCATTATTGTAGGCGATTTTAAAAGTAAGCCATTACTATGTGTTACATCCATATTTATTATTTGCTTAGTAATGCTTTTGGTAGTAAATAACTCTAGATTTAACCATTAGTTAATCTTTTCAAAGTGGCCCGCATTCAAATACACACTAAATAGTTCACCGTTCACAGCAATGATAGTGTGAAAATAAAAGCACGCTTGCGAAACCTTAAAAGGCAGGAAATTTAGTTTCAGAAATTGAGAACCCTGAAACTTTGACTGTTATAAAATATTGCATTTTAAATTCTTTCTGTAGTATATGCATTTCTAGTAAGGCATTATGTTAAAAATATTTGTAATTTAAACTATATCCAAAGATATTTTTAAGGTTTTCTGAACAGAATAAGATTTAACATTTTAATAAAATTAGGATGTTTAATTAATTTTGCTTTGTATAACTCAAAATTCACTTTATCACATAATAGACTGCATAATATTTTCCATAATGTGGATGCATTTGTTGAATAGTGTTTTTGATAGTAGATAATGCTAAATTTAAAAATCAATAAATAATTTGACAGTGATCCGTTTTGAAATGCTACCTAAATAGTTCGTCATTGGCAGTCATGTTAGTATGCAAAAAGAATAGACTTGGGAAACATTAAAAGGAAATTCTGCTTTCATAATTTGATAACACTGAAACTTTAAATGTATTAAAATGTTGAATGTTAAATTGTTTTTTGTAGTAGTAATAATCCTTTCTGTGTGATGCAATATTTAAAAATATTTGTACTTTGAAATATATCCTGAAACATGTTGAAGGTTTTCTGAAAAGAATAATATTTTACATTTTAATTAAATTAAGATGTTTCATTTTCCTGTGTAACACTGAAATTTCCATTTATAAGAATAGACATTCTTGTCAATGAATTCTAATTCAAATGGATTTTTTCCCATGTAAAAACATAGTAGTTAAGAAATTTAAAAATATTGATAACTAAAAATTCTATTTTGAATTTTCTAGGTTATTCAAAGAGCGTGGTTGTAGGCATAAAAGTAAGTATGCTTTTACTGGATGGAAGATTATCCAAATTGAAACGATGGTTGAACTGTAAGTGCTAAAATATTCATGAAATTTTGTTCATCCCTAAGTTAAACCTAAGTAAAATGTGTGAGTGCAAAATATTGATGAAATTAAAAATTTAGCTATAAAAGAAATTCTAGTTTTTAAATGTATGATAAACTTTTAATCACTTACTTAAAAAATTTTACTAAATATTGAATTTACTATGATGTGTATAAGCAATTGTTTTTGCTAAACATGGATTTCGTCCCACTACTAGCAGAGCGCATAACGCTCTGAACTGGAACAGAAGTCCAGTCCGCCGACCTAACGGTTCGCAGTTTTCCGTGGTTTTCTCCGAAACTTAGCGGAAATACGGGTTCGGACCACTTAGAAAGACCACCACGGGGACATCGCTCTCTGTCTAGATCCCAGCGTTGATAATTGGCCGTAATATCATGAACATAAACATAAAAATCGATTTCTTTTTTGTATTTTTGCCTATGATATATTTCTGCATTTTTCTTGATTGATACTCTTGACTATACTTTTTCTTGATTCTGCATTTTTCTTGATTTTTCTTGAATTAATCATTAATTTCAATTAATGATTAACTAATTTATATTGATTTTTTTTCTCATAGGAAATATAGTAGTTAAGATTTTTTTAACTGGTTTTACTAAGAATTTTATATTGCAGGTTATTCAAAGAGTGTGGCTGCAGCCATGAATGAGTATGAAAATTTAGCCAAGTTTCAAAGATTTTTACCGAGTAAGATCCCAAATTTGCCATGGAATTTGTATTGCCTCCATGTATACAAATGTTTGATTGCAAAATAATGCTGAAACTATCAATTTAACTAAACGATGTACTTTAAGCTTGATATTTATGCTTGATAATTTTTGAGCAAAATTCATTTTATTAAGCAGCTCTTCTGAATTTCTATTTCTGTCAAATACTTAAATCTGAATACTTTTTATCATTCAAAATATATTTTAAAACGTAATTGGTAAGAAATAGTCTAGTTACAAAACTAATTTATTAACTCATGACTTATATATTTGATTTCTCAAAAAAAACTGATTAGAGGTGCTTTGTTGACAAATTATAAAAAAGATTACACTTTTAGAAACCTATCTAGAATTTTTAATATAGTTCTAAGATTAATAGGTACTAATTTTCATCCACGTACCACGTAAAGCATTCGTCCTAAAGGCTGAAAGTCTTCTGCTACATATTTACATTCTTTATACATGTTGTGTATCCCATATAAAGAATAGCGACATTGATTGAGTGTATAAGTCTCAGATAAAAGTAATTTGAATGTTTTTCATGCACAGTCTTTTAATTATTTTCAGTAACACAATTCATTCAAAAACTTTTTGTATTGTAAAATTTTCCTTAAAGCACCAGTTTTCGAACAACAATAGCTTTATTAAATTAAAAATCAATTGATAAAAATTTACATAATTAAGCAGGATTATGTATAAATACTTGTTGCAAGTTATGAATAGGATACCTATTTCTTTCAGCTTCAAATTTTATTCATTCATAGTTATCCATTTTTATTTGTCTGTTTTTCTCTCATTCTACACCTTAAAGTTACATTTTTATATATAGGAAGTGAAAATTAAATGGAATTTTTATGTAACTTCTTGTACATTTCCTAATTTAAAGAATTATAAAGCTTTATAAATACATTTAGCTGACTGCTTAAAAAGTAAATTTAACTGAAGATTAAAGTTTCCTTTTCCACTTGTAGCCATAATAATTCCGTTAACAGTTTGGGTATCTTTTAAGCCTATAAATTATCTTTAGGAACCTTAAATGTTAGACTGATTCAAAATATTGCATCTAATTTTTTATATTAGTTATTATTCTTCCTGTATGGTATAAAGTTTATCACATTTGTCACTTAGAGTCTATCCTCAGATATGTTTGAGGTTTTCTGAAAAGTATAATGAAATTAATTAATTTTGCTGTGTAACATTAATAAGTCAGTTTATGAGAAAATATACTCAGGTTATGAGAAAATAAAATAATTTATATTCATTTTTTCCCTTCGAAAACATGGTGGATAACATATTTTAAACTGCATTTTTACTAACTATTTTTAATTGTAGCTTATTCAAAGCGTGTGGTTGTAGTTATGACAATGTAAGAAAGATTAGTCAAGTTTGAAACACTGTTTTCCCGGAAGTTATAAAATTTGACATGAAATTTTCTTTTTACATTCATAAGTAATGTACGCATATAATGAATTGCAAAATATTGCTGAAATTAAAACTTTATCTATAAAATAAATTTTAGTTATGAATTATGCTCTAAAGCATTTAACTACTTTTTGAAAGAACCAAAACAATTTATATAAAAAACTTTTGTATTGGAATATATTCTTACACGCAAAAGATTTTATATCAGACTTAAACAAGAGAAGTTCTATTATTTTAAAAAACAGTTCATTAAAATATTCAGAGATTTGCAAGTAGATGTAATTAGTATTTTTATAACAATACTTGTTGGAAGTAACGAATTGAATAGATAATTCTTTGAAATTTTAACTTACATAATTATTTTTATTTGTCTCTTTTTCCGACATTTTTTTCCTTTGAAGACCATACTATTTTTTTTTTCAAAATATTTTTATTTAGAGGAACCAAAAACCATATAGATTTTATTGAAAATTGTTGGTACATTTTATAATTGACAGAATTTTATGTATTTGAAAAATATATTGATGTAACGCCTTAAAATGTAAATATACTTGTAGATTTGATAAAGTTTTATTTGCTACTTGCAGCAGTACAAATCTCGTTAATAATTTGAGTGTTACTTAGACCTATAAATTTGCTTTAATATCCCTGAACGTTAGATTGTTTTAAAATATTGCGTTTTAATTTCCTTTTATAGTAGCAATTCTTCCTTTATGACCCAGTGTTTAAAGATATTTTTAATTTAAAGTATATATTAAGATGTGTTTAAGTTTCTCTGAATAGAATTCTGAATATATTTTAATGAAATTAATTAATTTTGCTGTGTAACACTGAAAGGTCAATTTGTGAGAAACTATATTAAAATTACTGAATCCTAATTTAAATTGATAGGTTTTCCGAACAGAGTAAGATTAAACATATTAAGAAAATTAAGAAATGTAATTAATTTTGCTGCGTAATATTGAAAATTTAATTTATGAGAGAATGCAATTCAATTAATGAATTCTAAGTTATATGTTTTTTTCATAAAAAATACAATCGTTGAGATATTTTAAAGTGTTTTTTTTTCTATAAATTTTACATTGATTCTTGTAGGTTCTTGAAAGAGTATGGCTGTAATCATGTAGCTGTATGCTTCTGCTTGACTGAAAGATTAGCCAAGTTAGAAAAAATGTTTTCCAATAAGAGGTAATATTTGACATGAAATTTGTGAAATCATTGTTTCGTAATTAGCTTAAGTATCTTTTAGTCCTATAAAGTCTAAATATCTTTTAGTCCCATATAGATTTTATATGAAATTATTGTTCATTTTATAATTTACTGAAGTAATGAGTTTGATAAATAATTTTTTGTAACCTATTTAAAAGTAAATCTTTATTAGATTAGTTAAAGTTTTCTTTGCGATTTGTAGCAATAATTATTTCGTTAATAGTTTAAGCATCTTTTAATTCTTTAAATTATCCCTAATAATCCTGAATCTGAAGATTCTTTTAAAATACTGCATTTTAAATGGCTTTTAGTAGTAGTACATCTTTCAGAATGACACAATTTCTAAAAATACATGTAATTTAAGGAATATCATAAAATATGTTTGAGGTTTTTTTGAACAGACTAAGATTAAACATATTAATGAAATTAAGAAGTTTAATTAATTTTTTCGGTGTAATACTTAAAATTTAATTTATGAAAGGATGTATTTAAATTAATGAAATGTAATTTATATGTTTTTCTACAGAAAATATAGTGGTTAAGATATATTAAACTATTTTTTCGGAAATTTTACACTGATTCTTGCAAGTAGATTCTTGTGAGTTTTTAAAACTATTCTTTACAAAAAGTTTTTCATGAGTTTTTTTTTTTCAGATTTTTCAGAGTGGTTGTAGTCCTGAAAGTGCGCATGCGTCTACTGAATGAACTATTAGTTAAGTTAGAAAGGTTGTTGTCCGTTAAGAGTTAAGTTTGTCATCAAATTTGTATTTCATTTACACCCCTAAGTTATGTATTTATGTTTGATTTGAAAATATACCTGTGATTAGAAATTTAACTAAATTTTTTGAATGTGTATTATAAAGATTTTAAGCGCTTATTAAAAAAAAACAGGCATTGAATATTGCATTGATGATGTGAATTATCAAATGTATTTGGCAAAAGTGTATTTATTTTATAATTTTCCTATAAAATATTTCTCCATGTTTCACTCTTGTTTGAACTTGTATTGGATGAGATATTTTGCAGTCAGAATATTTATTATGTCAGAATAGGGATTTAGGTAGTACAGCTCCGCTTTTTCTAATTCTGCTCACCTAAGTTTTGAGTGAAATTCTTTTCATTAAGCAACTCTTTTGGATTTCTTTTCTCTAAAAAACTTGAAATTTAATTTGTTTTATTTTTTATTTATTTTTTGTTATTTTGAAATAAAGATGAGAAGGAAGTATCTAGCTACAAAATTGATTTATTTACTCATATTTTACATATTGGTTTTTAAAAAAAACTGATCAATGGTTATTTGTACGCAGATTGGGGAAAATGTATTGAAACATTTATAAAATTGATATTGAATTTCTAAGATCCATGGATACAAATTTTGATCTTTCAGATCACATAACATGGAAATAAATCATTAGAGCAAGCTCTAAAAAACTATCTTGAACTACGAAAAAAAATTGACAAAAATTAACAAATATAAAATAAAAAATAGAATCTCAGTTTAATGAAACTAACTTTTCAAATGATCTACGTTTTTTTTTCTGAGTATTTTTAATGAGTTAATTTAATTAAACTTTCAAATACAAATGTTAAAATGCCTCACCTCTCAGCTTTAAATAAATGTTTATTTCTTCTAATAAAGAAAAAGAATAAAATTATGTGAAAAATTAATTGCAATATGATGACCGTCTCTAGTTAATTAATTTAAAAACATCTTAATTTATAAACTAAATTATCCCTTGTTTTTAAGAACTAAAGCATGTTTGAGGTAATGAATTCACATAAAATATTCTTATATGGTAGAAGATACAACTGGATCACGCTAGTTAATCAATACGACTAAAACCTTTAGCCTTTTTTTAGATAATGTATCCAGCAATCATTCTATAGGCTAACAGCCTTCTGTTGCATATTAAAATTCCTGAAACATACTGATTTAAGGAAACAAACCATTTAAGGAATTCCTATATTTCGCAACTGTACAGTTTTCAGATAAGACTAATTTTAAATGTTTTATATACTGAGTGTTCTAAACATTTTTCAGTGGTACCAGTGGCATAGCCAGAAATTTTTCATGGGGGGGGGAGTTACGACTTCTGAAACACACATATATGTGTAAGTGTGTGTGATAATGGAGTGAATATAAATTTTGTATGGCAAAATATTTCTCATGGAGGCTTGTGACCCCCCCCCATTCACTCCATTCACTCCATTGGCTCCCCCCTTGGCTACGCCACCGAGTGGTATAATTTGCCTAGAAACTTTCTGTATCACAAACTCTTCGTACTAAACCAATTTTTACTGTAGACTTTAACATTAAAAGATTTATTAAAATAAAAACCAGTTAATAATAACAACCAGAGCTTAGCAGTTATATAAATATTTTCAGCAAATGGCGATTAGTATAGATAGTTTTTTGAACATCAAATTTTTATCCTACATATTTATATATTAGTATTTGTAAATTACTTCTCTAAATTAACCCATAAAATGTTAAGGCATTTTATCTTCAAATCTTTTTATTTACAGGAATATTAATCCATATAGATTTTATATGAAATTATTAGTGCATGTTATAATTTACTGAATTAAAGATTTTGATCAATAATATTTTGTAACTGCTTTAAAAATACAGTTAAGATCAAGTAAAGTTTCTTTTGATATTTGTAGCTAGCATTATTTTGTTAATAGTTTCAGTATCTTTTAAAGTCTGTATTGTTTATAACCCTAAGCGTGCGATAGTTTTAAAATATTGCATTTTAAATGGCTTTTAATAGTTATAATTATTTATGCATGACCCAATGTTTTAAAAATTTGTGTAATTTAAATATATACTAAGATATGTTTAAGATTTTCTTAAGAGTAAGATTAATCATCCTATTAATGAAATTAAATAGTTTAATTACTTGGTGTGTAATATTGAAATTTAATTTATGAGAGAATATATTTCACTGAATTCTAACAATAAGAGATAAAATTTGTCATGGACTTTTTATTTACATTCATAAGTTATGTCTACATATGTTAGAGTGCAGAAATTTAAAAATTTAGCTACAAGATAAATTTTAGTTTTGACTTACATATCTTATAAAGTTTTCAGTTGATTAAAACATTCTCAGCTTAGAAGGTAGATGTATAAACATTTCTTGCAATTGATTACTAAGATAAATTATTCCTATATATTCTAATTTTAATCATTCATAGTTATCTAACGAGTAAATTTAAAATATATTTATCTGTAGATTAGTTAAAGTTTTATTTAATACGTGCACCCTCAGTATTTTTTTGAGGCTATAAAGTATCCTTAATAATCTTGAACCTGAGATTGTTTTAAAATATTGTATTTTTAAGTGTTTTTGTTTTAGTAATAATTCTTTCCGCATGGTACAATTTTTAAAAATATATCAAATTTGAAAAATAGCCTAATAAAAGTTCAATGTTTTCTGAATTGAGTAAGATTGAGCATAGTAATGCAATAAAGACGTTTAATGATTTTGCTGTGTAACATTGAAAATTTAATTTATGAAAGAATACATTTCAATTGATGAATTCTCAGTTATATGGTTTTTTTCATTCAAAATGTAGTTTTTAATGTATTTTGAATTATTCCTTACTAAAAATTTTACATTTGTTCTTCTAGGTTATTCAAAGAGTGGGTGTAGTCCTGAAAGTATCTGTGCTTCTACTGAATGAATATATTAACCAAAATTGAAAGCTTATTCTCCAGCAGCAGGTAATATAAAAAAGTCATGAAATTTTTATTTCTATCACACCCCTTAGTTATTCATATAAATAATTGATTGCATAAAATGTGTGTGAATATATGATGTGTATAAACGAATGCTACTGCTAATAAAGGACGCCATTTACAGTCTTCTTATAATTTTTTTACATATCTCTTGATTGAGTTTGCTTATATTTTGCAATCATATTAAGTATTTTCATGTTAATTAGATACTAAAGCTCCTGTTTGTTCTAAATCAGCTCACCTAAGTTATGAGTTACAAACATTCTATTAAGCAGCTGGTTCGGATATTTTTTTTTTCTGTCAAACACTTAAATTTGAGTTTTATTTATCATACCAACTGCTAGTTTTAAAAGAGATGCGAAGAAAATTCTAGGTACAAAATTGATTTATTTATTAATTATCTCATTTTAGTACTATACAAACTGATAATTAGTGCTTTGTCGAAGGGTTTAAAAAAACACTTTTGAAGGAACATGCATAAAATGGATCATTTATTGCTAAGGTCCATGTAAATTTTGATCTTTCAGAACAAGTTTCATACAAATCATTCATTAGAAGAAGATTTAAACAACTGGCTTTAAAAATGATAATAAAAATTTCTTTGTTGATAAAAAAAAATCAAAATTAATATATAGAAAATGGAAAATGCAGTCACAGATTAATGCCGCTGACAGTTCAAATGACCTGTGTTTTGTGTGAGTATCTTTAATTGGCTAATTTAATAAAACAATGTAACACAATTCTTTAAATATTTTACGATTTTACTTTGTTTAAAAGATTATTTTTTCCATCAATGAAACAAATGAAATTCTCTTAAAGTTTTAATTGCAATATAATGACTCTAACTCGTGAAATAAGTTAAAAGTATCTTAATTAAACCCTTAGTTTTTGCTTGTTTTTCAAAACAATGCCTCATGTAAAGTAATGAATGAATTCTCATAAACAACCTTTATATAGCAGAGGATACCTCTTGGTTTCTCTAGTTATTGGCTTTATTCACTTCAAGGAAGACGTTCATCCTTTTCAGAGATTATATATCCTACTTTAAGAATAGCTACATTTCTGAAGTGCAAAATTTTTCAGATAAAAGTAATTTTATGTGGTTTTGATACAGAGTGTTTCAATCATTTGTCATTGGCACAATTTACTTAAAATCTTTCTGTTATGCAAAATGATCATGGATAAACTATATTCTATTGCAGATTTAAACAATAATACATTAATTAATTTAAAAACTAGTTGAATGAATCAATCACAGCTTACCAGTTTGTTGTATAAATATTTGCTTCAATTGATAAATAACTTTTTGAGCTGCAACTTTTCAACATTGATAGTAATATGTATTCATTCGTCTGTTACTTAAATAATTTGGTCCGTTAAAGTTAATGTTCTTTTTATTTTTAAATATTTTGTATTTAGATCAATAAAAATACATATTAATTTTGTATGACATTAGGGTACATTTTATAATTTACTGAAATAGAATGTAAACAATTTTTTGGAACTACTTTAAAAGTAATTTTTTATTAGATAAGTTAAAGTTTTATTTGCGATTTATAACTATAAATATTTACTTAATGTTTTCAGTAGCTTTTAAGCCTATAAAATATCTTTAATAACCCGTAAACTTACATTTCTTTTAAAATATGGCATTTAAAATGGTTTTTGTAGTAGTATTAATTCTTTTTGTATGACACAATGTTTAAAAGTATATGTAATTTAAAGTATACATTCTTATGACAGGTTTCAGGATTTTTGAGCAGGAATTAGACATATAAATTAATTAAAAAGTTAAATTAATGTTTGCTCTGTAAATGAAATTGATTTTTGAGAGAATGTCTTTCAATTACTGAACTGTATATCACTTTTCGTGACACAAATTATAGTTAAGATATTTTACACTAATTTTTACTAAAAATTTTGCCTTGATTTTTGTAGGTTATCCAAAGAATGTGGTTGAAGTAGTCATTGAAATTTGCTTACTGCTTTTCCTGTATGAAGATTAGCCACGTTGGAGATTGTTGTACAGCAAGTGCTACAATTTGTCATGAAATTTCTGTTTTATTGATATTCTTACATTATGAAGATAGATGATTGATTGGAAAACATTGCTCAGAGTAAAAATTTAATTATAAGTTAAATTGTAGCTTTGATATGCAGTATGAAACTTTTAATCATTTATTTAAAAATCAAACTGAGATATACTCAGATACTGAATGTTACTGTGATGTGTATAAACGTATTTAGTTGCTAAAAATGGTTTCTAAAAATTTCTTATGATGTGTCTCTACCTTTCTGTTACTTGCGTTTGTTTATATTTAAACTTTACAATTAGGTTGTTTATATTTACGGTATTCAGATAGAACAACTCCTGCTTCTACGGAATCGGCTCAAGGAGTTTTTGAGTCAAATTCATTTAATTAAGCTGTTCTCCTAGATTTTTTTCTATAAAATATTAAAAATTGAACTATTTTTATCATTCCAACTGCTTTTGTGAAACAAAGATGAGAAAGAAATGTAGATACAAAATTTATGTATTTGCTCATAACTTATAGATTGTTTTCTTAAAAAAACAATCAGTGGAGATTTGTTGAAAGATTGTAAGAAAGTGCATGTGTAAAAACATATGTATAAGATTCATTATGCATTTCTAAGACCCATGGATAAAAATTTTTGATCTTTCACAAAACGCCCCATAAAAATCATTCATTATAGCAAGTTTTATAAAATTGCTTTTAAAAATGAAAACAAGAAATCCTTTTGTGATAAAAACAATAATTCAAAGTTGACATATATAAAATAAAAAATGCTGTCTTAGCTTAATGCTGGCAACTGTTGAAATGATACAATTTTTTTTTCATGAGTACCTTAATTTAACCTAACATTGTGATACAATTGTTAAAATGTTTCACGATTCTACTTTCATTAAAAATTAATTCTTCCACAAATGAAAAAAAAATGAAATGCAATTAAAATGTAATTTACAATATAATGACCCTCACTAGTGGAGTAACTTTAAGGAATCCTAATTAGCCCCATTATTTTTAGCTTTTCTTTCAAAAGGATGCATTATTTAAAGAAATGAAATATAAAATAATCTTGCATGGAAGAAGATACCACTTGGTTTCACTAGTTCCCGGGTTTACTCACTTTAAGAAAGACTTACTCTTCCGAATCTCTAACCAGAGCGTTCATTGTAAAAACTAACAATCTTCTGTTACATCTTTAAATTCTTGATACATGTTGTTTATACCATTTTATGAATTACTACATTGAAGGACTATATGGGTTTCAGATAAAAGTAATTTTAATGTTTTTCATATAAAGTGTTTTAATTAGTTGTCAGTAGCACAATTTACTTAAAAAGTTATTTTAACGTAAAATTTTATTACATGCACAAGTTTTTACTGTAGACTTAAATAATAATTGATTTATAAATTTTAAAAATCAGTTGATTAAAGCATTTTCAGCTTATATGGTAAATGTATATATATATATTTATAGCAAGTTATGATTAGGATAGAAAGAACTTTCAGCTTCAAATTTTCATCATTCATTATGTATTTTTATTTGTCTATTTTTTCCTCCTTTCGTCCATTAAAGTTAATTTTGCTTTTAAAATATTTTTATTTATAGGAACAGAAAATCATGTATTTTTTAAATGGCTGTTAAACCTTTTAATTTACAAAATTAAAGAGTTTGATTAATATATATATTTATGTGTTTACTAAAAAAGTAAATTTATCTGTAAATTAGTGTTGTTTGCTACTTGCAGAAAGGATTTTTTAAGCCTATAAAGGTCTTTTAAGCCTATAAATTTCCTTCAATGACCCTGAACATTAGATTTATTTAAAATATTGCATTTAAATTTCTCTTTATAATAGTTTTTATTTCTTTCTATGTGACACCATGTTTCAAACATTTGTATAGTATATCCTAAGATATGTGTAAGGTTTTCTAAAAAGAATAAGTTTCAAGATTTTGATGAAATTAAGAAGTTTAATTAATTTTGTTGAGTAACATTAGAAGTTCAGTTTTTGAGAAAATTAGTTTCAATTAATAAGTTATAACTTATAATAATTTTCCCCTATAACATATAGTTTCAAGATCTTTGATACTATTTTTCAAAAAAAAAATTACGCTGTAAGTAATTAAAAGAGCTTGGCTGTATGCATAAACATATATGAAAGATCAGCCATCTTTGAAAGGTTTTTAACCATTAAGCGATAAAATTTGTCTTGCAATTTGTAGTTACATAGATAAGGTCTGTTTACATATGTTCTAATGGGAAATATCGCTGAAATTAACAATTAAGCTATAACTTAAATTTTAGTTTTGAGATTTGTTCTAAGGATTTTAAGCGCTTACAAAAACAAAAGCAAATACTGACTCTTACTTTAATGGGTAAAAGCATATATTCTTACTAAAATGGACTTATTTTATATATTTCTTATGCCATTTTTCTGCCATTTTCTTATTGGGTTGTTTAAATTTTCCAACAAGATTGATTATTCTCATGTTGTAAAGATAGTACTAGTCCTGCTTTTTCTATATCAAATCGCATAAAAGCAGTTCTTCCGGAGTTTAATTTCTGTCAAAATGTCTAATTCGAAATTTTTAAATCATTCCAATGGTTAAAGTAATTAAAAAACTTTGTAAAAAACACACATAAGAAGTAAAAGGAAAGAGGATGAGATCCTCTTTCCTTTTACTTCTTATGTGTGTTTTTTACAAAGTTTTTTAATTACTTTATCGTTTAACACCAGTATTTTGAGTGTTTTTTCATTCCAATGGTTATTTAAAAATAACTTTGATCAGATATTTATTTAAAAAATTTCTTTATCCTTCTTAATATATTGGCTGCCTTGAAAAACTGATCATTGATCATTTCTGACAGATTCTAAAAAAATCATGTGTAGGAACATACAAGAAATTGTTTATTCATTAATATCTGTGGATACAAATTTTGATGTTCCAGATCTGCACCATGCGAAGTATATTTTGGAGAGAGGTTTTAAGAATTGTCATTAAAATTTTTAATTAAAAATTATTTTTTGAAATATAATGATATTTAAGTATTAACATATAAAAAATAGAAATACTAAAACTGACAATAATTTGAGACTTTTTCAGCAAATGTTGTAACCAGCTATACATTTTAATGCTACTCCTTTTTTCTTGAAACATGTTGCTGATACCATTTAAAAAATAACTATATTGATTAACTGTATAGCTTTTAGATAAAAGTAGATTTAATGTTTTTCATACAAAGTGTTTTAATTATTTGTCAGTAGCTTAATTTACTGAATAACTTTCTGTATTATAAAGTTTCTTACGTGCACAAGTTTTTAAATCAGACTTAAACAATAATACATTTTTTTTAATTTAAAAATCATTTAAATGACACTTGAACCGTTTTGTATGTAAATGTATAAATATTTGTTGCTTGTGATGAATATTTGTTTGAGCTTCAAATTCTTGTTATTCATAGTTATATATTTTAATCGATTGTAATTTCTCTCAATTAAAGTTAATGCTATTTTATTTTCAAAGCTTTTTTATTTATATATGAATAGAAATAAGTTTAGATTTTACATGAATTTATTGGTACATTTAGTAATTCTTGGAATTAAAAAGTTTGATAAAAAGATTTTGTAACTGCTGTAAAAGTAAATTTGTTATTCGATTAGTTAATTTTTCTTTTCCATTTGCAGCCATAATTATTTCTTTATGCGTTGCACTATCTTTTAAGCCTCTATAGAATCACCAATAACCCCGAAACTTACATTGTTTCAAAATATTGCAATTTAAATTGTTTTTTATTGGTAATAATTATTTTTGTTTTAATGTTTCAAACATTTGTAATTCAAAGTATAACCTAAGATATGATTATGTTTTCCGAAAAGAAAAAAAAATAACATTTTAATGAAACTACTTGATTTTGCTGTGTAAAATATAAAATTTAGTTAATGAGAATAAATCAATGAATTATTATTTATAATGAATTTTTCACAAGAAAACTAAGTGGTTTTAAGATACTTAAACTATTTTCTTACTAAAAATTTAAAATTGTAGGTTATTCAAGGAATGTGTTTGCAGTCATGATTATTGTATGAGAGATTAGTCTAGTTTGTAAGATATTTATCCAAAAATAGGTGAACTTGTTCTCAAATTATAAATATCCATAAATTATGTATACATTTATATGATTGCAAAAATTGCTGAAATAAACAATTTAGCTGTAAGATGAATTTTACTTTTGACATTTGTTATAAACCTTTTAAGCACTAATTTAAAAAACAAAGCAAATATTGACTTTTACTATGATTTTTAAAAGCAAAAATTTTAAAAATGTACTACATTCGTGAACTTTATATGTTTCAGAAAAAAAGCATTTTTAATGTTTTTTATAGAAATTGTTTCAATTATGTGGCAAATGGCACAATTTATGTAAGATTCTGTTTTGAAAAATATTCTTACATGAACCAGTTTTTATTGTACACAGTAATTCATTTATTAATTTGAAAATCAGTTGATTAAAACATTCATAGCCTAGTAGGTAGATGTAAAATTATTTGTTTCAAATGATAAATAAGATAGATTCTTCCAGTTTCAAATTTTAGTCATTCATTAATAAATATTTTTATATGTCTGTTTTCTTTTCGTCAGTTTGTCCACTTTGTCTACTTGAAGGAATAATTATTTCGTTTGTAATTTGAGTGTCTTTTAAGCCTATAAAATACAATTAATAATCCTGAACCATAGTTTGCGTTAAAATATTGCATTTTAATTTCTTTTTGCAGTAGTTATAATTATTACTATATGAGAAAATGTTTAAAAACTTTGTAATGTTTTTTAAGTAATAACAATTATTTATGCATGACACAATGTTTAAAAATATATGTAAATTAAATTACATACTAAGATATGTGTAAGTTTTTCTAAAAATAATAAAGTGCAACATTTTAATGAAATTAAGAATGTGCTTAATTTTGTAGTGCAACATTGAAAATTCAGTTATGAGAAAATGTATTTCAGTTAATGAATTCTAACTAATACTGATTATTACCCATAGAAAATATAGTTTTTAAGATATTTAATTTTTTTTACTAAAAAATTTACACTGTAGTTTATTTAAACAGCCTGGTTGTATTCATGGGTATGTATGAAAGATGAGGCAAATTTGAAAGATTGTTATCATGTAAGAGATAAAATTTATCCTGAAATTTGTATTTACACCCATAAGGAATGTAAAAATATGTTATGTTAAAATATGCTGAAATTAATAATTTAGCTAAAATATAAGTGTTAGTTTTGGAATTTCCTGCTTCTTCTAAATCAATTCACATAAGATTTAAATGAAAATCATTGTATTAAGCAGCTGTCCTGGATTTTTATTTTTCTCAAACTGTTAAGGTTTTTCTATGTTTCCAATTGGTTATTTTAAAATAAAGTTGTTAAGAAATTGTCTAGCTGAAAAATTCCTTTATTTTCTCATAACTGAAATATCGGTTTTTTATTTATGTTTTTACATCCATAAGGTATGTAAAATATGTTCTATTAAAAAATGTTGCTGAAATTAACTGTTCAGCTATAATACAAATTTTAGTTTTGGAATTTGTAGAAAGCTTTTAAGCACTTATTTAAGAAACAAAAGCAAATATTGTGTGTTACTCCAATGTGTAAAAAGAAATGTTGTTGCTAAAATGGAATTATTTTTCTAATGAAATTTCCTATATATCTTTTGATTGAGTTTGACTTTATTTCAATTTAACAAAATTATATCATATTCTTATGTTATTAAGATAGTACTGCTCCTGATTCTTCTAAATTAACTCGCATAAATTTTGAGTCAAATTCATTTCATTAAGCCTATCATTTGGATTTTTATTTCTCTCAAACAGTTAAACTTGAATACTTTTTTATCCTTCAAATTTTTATTTTAAAGTTGCTAAAAATGGTGTAGGTACAAAACTGATTTATTTACTTTAACTTACGTATTGGCTTTGTTGACTCATTATAAAAAATCAGATAAAATACTATACATTAGAGAGGGATTTGGAATATTTACATCAAAAACGTATATAAAAATTATTTTTTAAAAAATTGATATTTTAAAACTAACATATATAAAATAGAAATATTAAAACTGGCAATCATTTTAGAGTGTTTCAGATACCAGAGATAATTCTCAAGGCTAACAGTCTTCTGCTATATATTTTAATCTTGATGCACGTTATTTATGCCATTTAATGAATAACTACGTTCTTGAATTTTATGGGTTTGTGATGAAGATGTTTTTCATAAAAAATGTTTTAATTGTGTGTCATTTGCACACTTTACTTAAAAGCATTCTCTTTGGAAAGTATTCTAACATGTTTTTACGCCAGTTTTAAACAGTAATTCATTTATAAATTAAACAATTTGCAGGAAGAAAAAGCCATACATAGATTTTTATGAAATTAATGATACAGGTTATAATTTACAAAATTAGTTTCATAAATATATTTATGTAACTGCCTTAAAAAGTTATATCTGGATTATTTTTATTTGCTTCTTGAAGTAATGATTATTTTATTTGTAATTTGAGTGCCTTTTAAGCCTATAAAGTACAGTTAATAACCCTGAACGTGAGATTGTTTTAAAATATTGTATTTTAATTCTTTTTTGCCATAGTTATGATTCTTACTCTATGAGAGAATGTTTTGAAACCTTTTTAATGGAAAATATATTCTAATACATATGTAAGGTTTTCTAAAAAGGATAAATTTAACATATTAATGAAGAATTTTATTAATTTCTTTCAGTTACATTGAAAATTCAGTTATGGGAAAATAAATTTCACCTAATGAATTATGATTCGTCTTGATTTTTCCCATAGAAAATTTAAATTATTTTTTCTAAAAATTTTATAACGCTATTAAGAGACATTTGTTTTACAGATGAACTTGCAGGTGCTACTGAGAGATTAAATAATCACATGTGTAGAAACACATATGGAATTTTTTATGTTGTCTGTTTTAAAGGCTAACAGTCTTACGTTACATATTTTATCCTTGATACATCTTGTTTATGCCATTTAATGAATATCTTCATTCATGAACTGTATAGGCTTAAGATAAAAGTAATTTTAATGTTTTTCACTCAAAGTGTGAAAAACATTAAAATTACTTTTACTAAACAGTTCTTATATGGCAGTGGCACAAATTACTTAAAAACTTTCTGTATTGAAAAATTTTATTATTCACAGATTTAATTGCATACTTAAACAATAATAGATAGGTGAATAAATATTTGTCACAAGTGATGAATAGGATAGATGATTCTTATAGATTCAACATTTAAGCTTTATTTGTTATGTAGTTTTATTTGTCTTTTCTTTACCTCATTTTTTCCGTTAAAGTTAATCCTATATTTTACTTTCAAACGCTTTTATTTGTACGAACAAGAAATCCTATAGATTTTATATGAAATTTATGATACAGGTTATAATTTACAGAATTAGTTTGATAAATATATTTATGTAACTGCTTAAAGAGAAAATTTATATGTGGATTACTTAATTTTATTTGCTACTTGAAGTAATAATTATTTCGTTTGTAATTTGTGTGCCATTTGAGCTTATAAAGTATATTTAATAACCCTGAACCTTAGATTCTTTTAAAATAATGCATTTTAATGTCTTTTTGTAGTAGAAATAATTTTCCTGTGTGATAGAATATTTGAAATCGTTTGTAATTAAAAGTATATCATGAGCTATGCGTAAGGTTTTGTGAAAAGAAAAAAAATAATGAAATTAAAAAGTTTAATTAATTTTGATTCGTGACATTTAAAATTCCTTTATGAAAAAATATTGACTATATTATATTACTATTTTTTAATTTAATGAATTCTAATTTATTTTTCCAAAAATGAAATTTTACTGGTTAAGATATTTGAAACACATTTTAAACTCTTTTTTTTTAATTTTACATTTTAGGTTATTTAAAGAGTGTGTTTATAGTCCTGAATATTGTATAAAAGATTGTCCATGTTTATAAGAATGCCGTCCAGTAAGAGATAAACTTTTTCATGAATTTTTTTAAAGTATATAGGTATGTGTACATGTGCTGTATTGCAAAATATTCCTGAAATTAGTAATTTATCTGTAAGATAAATTTTACTTTTCACATTTGTTATAAAGCTTTAAAGAACATATTTGAAAATCAAAAGTACATATTGTCTGTTACCTATAATGTGTAGAAAGAAATGTTGCTCCTAGAAGGGACTTATTTTGTATTTTTCTTATGAAAATTTCCTACATTTCTCTTCATTTCTATTTAAATTTTACAATCAGATTGATTTTTCTCATGTTATAAGAATAATTATACTTCTGCTGTTTCTAAGTCAACTCACATAAATTTTAATTTAAATTCATTTTATTATGCAGCTCTTCTGAATTTTTATTAATTTTTAATTTTTATTTTTTTAATCATTTCTATGGTTATTTTAAAATAAAATTAATAAGAAATTGTACAGGTACAAGATTTGTTTATTTATTCATATATTACATATTGGCTTTCCTGTATACTGAGAAAAATAAATTTCTGTGCTCGATATTGCCTTTCTTGCTGCAAAAATTAATTTGAAAAAGTTTGAAAAATAATTTACACTACCATAGAAAAAAAATTAAAATAAAAGGTATATCTGTTTTTATATGGTTTTTCGTTTTTCAGAGAGTTTACGTAGAAAACAGAGTGTTTACGTAGAAAACATTCAGAATGCAAAATAAAATTACATACTTTTAAGGTATGACTTTAAGACATAATTTTTTATAGAATATTTGATTTTGTAATGTGTTTAAATATGATCACTACTTTGAAACTTTCATTTTCTTTCACGTAGTGTCTACGTTAACGACTTTGGACAAGTATTATTTTCGCGGCATATTGCGGAGCAAGAATAATACGCAACAGATCACGTGGTTTCTCCATAAACGAAGTTTTTAAAGAAAGAGGACTGCGTGTGTTGTTCAGTTTGGTTTTCACTAAGTTGACTATTAAGTTATTTACTCTATCATCCATTTAGGTAACAAATAAATATATCTGAAGAGTGCAGATGAAAACTCACATTTAAAGTTATTTCTTTGAAAAATGGAAAAAAAATAACAAACATGGCATAATGGCACGTTTATTAGCATGTGTGTGTGTGATATTTGTTGCCATAATATCTACTTACCCACAGCCCTAAACTTGTCATAATTCTAGAAAAACTGGAATTTAAATTTAAAAATTTCAAATTTGAGTTTTGCTAAAGTGCAGAGTGAGAAGGTTTGCACAGTCATCCTTCATATAGAGAAAGGCAGAAACAGAATGCACTTAAAATTTCATTATGTATTTTAAGATGAAAATATTCATACATTTTACACTATTTAAAATCAGTTTACAACTAATTAATTAATTTTTATTTATGGATCAATTTGATAGCTAGCACTTCAGATCTTTCTGTCTAAAGAAGAGAGGTGGAG